>VMDR010002659.1:0-86524 GCA_007922815.1 Macrotus californicus
GTACTCTCTGTGTCTAATGATGAGTGTACGTACTCTCTGTGTCTAAGGAAAGGCACTTAAATCGAGATACTTGGTCGTGTACTGGTGTGGTTCTGCCGTTAGCATGTGTGAGAGTTTAGGTGCGACATTGTGATCTCTCATCTCCTGTTTCATTAACTTGTTTGTTTATAGTTGTGTGACCATCACCACAAACCCCCCACCCCCAGGCAAGCACTAATCTACTTCTGTCTCTATAGATTTGCCTTTTCTAGACATTTCATGTAAATGGAATAAATAACTACTTTCTGAAATGTGTAATGTTGTATGTAGCTTTTCCTTCTGGCACATTTGCACACAGGAAAAATGGCAGTTACTATCCTAAAATGTGCTAAAATATGAAAAATTGTTTTAAAAATTATTTGTTTTACATACTGTGGCCCATTTTGGATTGTTTAGTTGAAGGTGCAGGTTGAGTTGATAATTGACAGAAACAAGATTCTTAAAGCCTTGAAAATACCAGTTTTGGCAGAGAATTTTTTGCTGTTGCTATTTAAGTGGAATGTTTTTTTAAAAAAAGTTCTGAACCCTTACTTCCACCCTCCTTTTCGCTCATTTCTGCAGGACAGGGCTGTCTGGGAGGAGAGGGAAGGTTAAAGGAATTCTGAGTTAGTGACACTTGCCAGTGTGACTCAGGACCAGTAAAGCATTGTCACTCTCATCCTCCCCGAGGATGTGCAGGAGGCCCTTGAACAACACGGGTTTGAGCTGCGTGGAGCCACTTCCCCTTGGATTTAAAATTGTCAGCAGTGTATGTGGAGGGCTGGCTTAAGTTACATGTGGCTTTTCAACTGCGTGGGGAATTGGGGGCCTGACCCTCCTGTTTAAGGATCAGCTGTAGCCAGAACCTGTTCTCTTCGGGTGTGGTGTTTTTCCATCTCCGTTTCACACAGATGTGGTCAGCTGGCTTTTTGTTTGCTTGCTCTGGTCTTGACACCCAGCTAACCACTGAGGTGGGAGGGATTACCAAGGAGAAAAATCTGGGTCTGCTGCTCCTTAGATAGGGAAATGAGAGGCAAGCATTGTTTTAGATATTTGTTAGAGGTGCCACTTTTTAGAACAGGCTAAGAAAGGGTTCTTTCTACATAGCTGTTGTTAGCTCAGCAAGTACTTTGAAGTTTTCATTGAAGTTCAAATCCAAATGATCTCTTTGTTGTGCCATATACCCTAGTGTGAGGGTATTAGCTACATCATTGTCAGTTTCTGTTTAATGCAGAGGCCTTTAAAATGGTTTAGAAGGTCAGCATTGGTTTGGTGGTCCAGACTCAATTACTGATCTTATAGGCAAGCTGCTCCCCCCACCCTCAATCAGGCAGGTATAATTTGCCACCCAGTCTTCTTGTGGTCATAAAAATGTCCTTGGCATAAGTGGCTTTGACCTTCATTTTTTCCAGTATGGGAGGGTACAGGAGACCAAGGCATCCCAACTTCCTCAACCAGTTCGGACAGATTTGTACTTCCAAGGTTGTGAGTAGGTCTGTAACTTGGAACAGTATCATCAAAGCATGCTGCTGTGTGACTCCCACTCTGGCTTCAGAGGCCATGGGACCCATGGGCTGGTGAGGTGGTCACGACCACCCTGTACCGCCATTTCTTTGGGGAGCATTCTGAGCATTCATGCAGTGTTCGGGACAGGTTCCCTGGAGTGCCTGTAGTGAGGGGTCTGTTTCCCTACAGTCCTACCTGCTACTCGAGTATTTGGGGGCTGGGAATTACCTGGTACCTGTAGGTTACTGAGGGTGGGGTGAGGTAGGAGAGGTGGTGATGGCACACGTGTAAGTTGTTTACAGGGTTGCCTTCAGAAGTAGGAGCTACTTCCTTCTGGGTTGAAATTGGACAGAACAGACTAGGTGCCAGTTTGTGCTGCCAAATAGTGAGGTTTAATGGTCCTTGATCGTTATATCTGGAAATCGGATTTCAAACTTCTATGGATTTTGAAATGTTTCATTGAAAATATAAATTGTTGCTTATAGATCAGACATCTCCAAGTATTACATATATATACTCCTAACCTCTTCCAGGGGATTTTAATAAAAGCTTAGTTTTTGTTTACTTAAAATGTCACCAGAACCTTGCTTTGGGGCAAATCCTCCTGAGAGAATGAATCTATGGAACACCAGTCTCTTTTTAACCATCCTCAAATTTTCACAGGTAAAAGAAGATATAACATTAAGCTATGGAAAACTTTCACAGACTGCTTTAACTGTTTACCGATAGCAGCCATAGTGGATGAGAAAATATTTTGCTGTCATGGAGGTATGTGGGCTGATTTTTAATCCCAAGTGGAACTGCAGGGCTTTTGGTCCCTTCTAAAGGGCAGACTCTATGACATTCAGGAGTTACCATTGGGCTCACTTCTGGTCAGGTAGCTTGCTCCCGTTGATCATGGGTCCGCTGTGGCACATCCGGGATCGTTTGAATAGAAGTCTGAAGTAAGCAATTGAGTTGTTACAGGGAATTCCAGACTCTATAATAGTTTGATTTGAAAACAGCAGAAAGTATTTTTAAATATAAACTGAACAGCATTTAATATACTGTACCATAGATCTTCTAGAATACCAAAAATGTGAGTAGTCTTTTTCTTGGTTTGTTTTTGAGCCTCTTCTTTCAATTTTCCTGATCTGGATTTTAAAAGTTACTTTGCTTTGCTCAGTGGTTATGTTTTGTGTAATGTAATTAAAATAGTGATTGCAGAGAGAATTTCTTTTTATCTGTGGCCATAAAATTAAAGAACCACAATATATTTTAAGAAAGTCATTATTCTTGTCCTCAAGTACTTAAACTGGTTTGGTAGAGTTAGGCATGTGGTTCTTTTTTTTTAAGATTTTATTTATTTTTAGAGAAAGGGGAAGGAAGGGAGAAAAAGAGGGAGAGAAATCGATGTGCAGGAGAAACATAGATTGGTTGCCCCCCTCACACCCCTAACTGGGGACCTGGCCTGTAACCTAGGCACATGCCCTGGCTGGGGATCCAACCAGTGACCTTTTGGTTAAAGATTTTATTTATTTTTAGGGAGAAGGGAAAGGAGGGAGAGAGAGGAAACATCAATCAATGTGTGGTTGCCTATAGCACGCCCCTTACTGGGAACCTGGCTTGCAACCCAGACATGTGCCCTGACGGAATTGAATCTGACTCTGTGGTTCACAGGCCAGCACTCAACCCACTGAGCCACACCAGCCAGGACTGGACATGTGATTTTTAACTCAGCTGAGCTGGTCTGATTTTATGGTCCTTGGACAGCACATGTTTCCTAGAAAGCTACATCACCCCTGAGCATCTGTAGCCTCTATGCCCAGTAATTATAAATGGTCAGTAATAAAATTGAAAATGTACAGTTTTCATTATTGTTATAACTGGGGAGGCTCTCAAAGGATTGGAGCAGTTTTTAAGTCACAATTTTAATTTGATAGGACTCTATATGTTGAAGTAATTGTTTCCACATGCTGTGCCCACAGATTAGTGCATATGACAAAGTTCAGTGCTTATTCAATATTTTCTAAACCAAAGCTGAATAAGAGAACATACCCACAGATTTAATTTGCCTTCATGTTAGGGTCGCTGAGTCTGTATACAAAATGAAGCTGTTAAAAGTGCTACTTTAAAGTTATTTTCTTCAAATTTTCTCATTGAACAGGTTTATCACCAGATCTTCAATCTATGGAGCAGATTCGACGAATTATGCGACCAACTGATGTACCAGATCAAGGTCTTCTTTGTGATCTTTTGTGGTCTGACCCCGACAAAGATGTCTTAGGCTGGGGTGAAAATGACAGAGGAGTGTCCTTCACATTTGGTGCAGAAGTGGTTGCAAAATTTCTCCATAAGCATGATTTGGATCTTATATGTAGAGCCCATCAGGTATTGATTTTGAATTTTACATGTACACTTACGAGCGTGTGTGTGAGCACAGATTTTCCTTGTTGATTTTGGTGGGTAGGTATCGCTGATTTATACAGCATGTCTCTGGAAGTCGACCTGCAGGATGTCAGGCTCAATGGGAAACTGAAGAATGGTTGTACTTACCTAAAATTTGCACCTACTTACGCTGAAAACATTCTCTCTCCAAGGTGGTTGAAGATGGATATGAATTTTTTGCAAAGAGGCAGTTGGTCACTCTGTTTTCTGCACCCAATTATTGTGGAGAGTTTGACAATGCAGGTGCCATGATGAGTGTGGATGAAACGCTGATGTGCTCTTTCCAGGTAGAGGGTGTTTTCAACATGGTTTCCTTTTATTACGTCTGGATTTTACTGCGTACAAAAAGCATTTGCTACTTTCTGCCTGCTGTTCATTTATGTTAAATAGACTAAATTTTTATTTTCCTTAGCCATTGTTTATCCTAGTTCAGTAATGAGTAGACCCCTTTCAGAGGAAAAAATTATCATAGAACCTTTCCCCCAGTGTCAAATTTAACTGTTCTTGCATTATTTAAATAGGAAAAAAACCCAACCAATACATTAGCTCTTTGTGCTGTGGCTCCTTTACTATAAATCTAAAACCACAATGTCACTATAACGTTAAGCTAAAATTAAATCGCCACTTGCATGTGAGAATAGCCCTCACTGCCGTATGCCAGATGTGCTGTGATCACTCACTTCTCCGCCACTTTTCTCTGGTGTCGTTTCTACCAACCCTCTTGGCTCACCATGACACCATTTGGCCCCCAATCAGCACAGAAGCACCGTTTACACAGTCTGCTCAGTCTTTTTCTCATTCACTTCTGTCAAACTTGGATAACTTCAGGCTAGCCCAATCATAAACGCAGAGCCAGTGAGGTCACATGGCAGTCACTAGTTAAATGTATTAAACTCATTTTTCTTGCACAGATTACCAGGGACAACTTGTCCCAGAGGTTGTGGGAGGGCCCCCAGGTAGCTGACACGCGCTGTTCTGTAACGCTTTCCCTCTGTACATCAGAAGGCTTAGCCTACAATCATCACCTTTTTTCCAGATTATATTTACGTATTCATCATAGCATTTATTACCAAAATGTTTACTTGTCAGCTTGTTCGTGTTCATGGGGCTTTCAAAGTTGGTGGGCGGTTTTAAAGTCAAAACCTTTCTGAACAAAGGTTTGAATGAGATTTAAGGGCCCTCACGAGGCCTTGGGGTTGAATCTGTTTCCTAAAATGCCCTGTCTTCTGTATCTTCGCAGATTTTAAAGCCTGCAGAGAAAAAGAAGCCGAATGCCACGAGACCTGTAACACCTCCAAGGGGTATGATCACAAAGCAAGCAAAGAAATAGATGTCATTTTGACACTGCCTGGTTGGGACTTGTAACATATAGTATATAACCTTCATTTTTAAAACTGTAATGTGTATTGGTCAGCTTGCTCAAATAGTGTTTGTGGGGCCCTCCCTTCCATTTTTGAGTTAATGAATGGCATTTGCTGGTTATAACAGCAAATGAAAGACTTCACTCCCAAGAATAAGATGGTTGTTTTTTTTTAATTCTCTCTTTCTTTTGCAAACAAATTTAATGATAGTGTTAAAGCTGTACACCCCAGGACAGTTTATTCTGTCTAAGGGGTAAGTGTACAATTGTCCCTTTTTTTAATTTAGTACAATTCATGAATAATGTAAATGCTCGTTTTCTTTAGGATATAAAGAGAGCCCTAGGGTGCTCAGTCTGTACATGTTATTGTCATAAATGCATCCTGTTGATACAAACCACTGTGAACATTTTTTTTTTTAATTTTAAGAATTTGTTTCAAAGGGATTGCTGATTTCTCATTGTCTTGTCACGTACAAACTGGTTTTTATAGCTGTCGACAACATTAGGAGTAGCCTTCAGCCTTGCCAGCGTTACTGGTATCATGTATATTTAATTAAAGCACACTGTCCTCTACCGCATACTTAAAATGACGATTAAAGCCATTATTTTAAATGTTTGTGACTCTTTCCTAAAGCCAAAGTTTCTGTTGGAAATGTGTACTGACACAACCCCCCAAGTACAGGGTGGTGTGGCTGTGTACCTGGGCCACCTTCTTGAGGATTCAAAACCAGGTTTTTGACTTTGAATAGCAATTAGTAACATAGTGCAGTTTAAGCTATTAATGATTAAAGTTAATAACATTTTGTACAATTTCCATATAGTCTATTCATTAAGTAATCTTTTTACAGTTGGATCAGGCCTGAACTCGTCCATTCAGAAAGCTCCAAATTATAGAAACAATACTGTTCTATACGAGTGACCGATTATGCTTTCTTTGGCCTACATTCTTTATTCTGCGGTGAAGTTGAGTCTTAAAAGTCAAAACAAAGGAACTAACTTACAGTCCACCAGTTTATACAGAATTTACATTATCTGTGACTTTTTTTAACTACGATCTGTTAAAAAGAAATCTGTTTGAACAGATGACCATGTACAATACCATGTGATGGAAGTGAATTCAGACTTATTAAATGGCAAACTTGTTCAATCCTCTCAGTGTCGATTTATCAGCACAGCACACACAGGAGAGCTGTTGGTGGCATATGGAATAGCATTTAATGAATAAATTGCTCTGGAAATCACACAATTTAAATTTGAATTTGTCTTCCTTCAAATAATCTCTTCTCCCAAGATGGATTATAAGATGGATGCTCATATTTGAGTTCTAATCTGGATTTGTGGAGAGATGAGGTCCTGGCCAAATAGCTCATTTGGTTAGAGCAGCATCCCAGTACACCAAGGTTGTGAGTTCCATCCCCAGTCAGGGCACGTAAAAGAACTAGTGAGTGCATAGGTAAGTGGGACAATAAATCAATTCCAACAATAGCTAGGCATTTTTGTTGTGAGAATTGCATCATTTTGTCAGTTAATTTGAAGTAACAATACGTGGTAGAACAAAAGTCGATTTACAGTTGTTTGTATGGAAAATACATTCATTAATACAAGAATAAGCTCACATCAGTAAACCTACTATTGCCCCACTCAGTTATATAGGATTAAATAAAGCAGTTCGTTATGGAAGCTTGCAATCAAATGGTTTAAGAAAGCAATAATTTAATGGGAAAATAGATCATTACCTAGCTAAGTTTAGGAAGAACTTTGAATAAAAGTTTATAAGGATCTTAAATAAGGCATGAAAATACTGGAAACTAAATCAGTGTGGCGACAGTCTTTTAAGTACTTCCAAAAACATTCAGAAATCATCTTGAGGCACTGCACAATGCTTGAGATGGAGGGATTGTGTACAATTAAGTTGTCACCAATCAGATGGTTTTTTTTTTAAGTCTGGGAATTGAGAAAGACAATGTCATCCTAATACTAGGACGCAGCCTTCAGTGGTGGTAGGACCAGCCTGGGGGCCACTCGCCTCCCCCCAGCCTGAGAGAGAAGCATCCACTTGGTGTTACAAACGCAGGTACTGCAGGAGCAGTAGAGCGACTGATGGTGCTAGAAAGGACTGCTGCTGCCCAATGTCAAACTTTGGAAAATTAAAACAATTATAATTGTAAGATGGGCTTTGGGGGGATAGATTTCAAATTCATTATTGTGTCTCACCCAGTTCTCTGGCTGGGCCCAGATGTTGAATTGTAATAATATTTCAGTCAAGACGTGTATTTGGTGCAACTAAAAAAAACTGAGCCATTTGAAAATGCGTATTCCTTTTCTCTTCTAGCCACCCAATTAGCCCAGTATCAATATCGTGTTTCCCAGAGAGGAGCAACCCACATACCAGTTGTTCAGGGCTGGTGAGCATGTTCTTGGGCAGACTGGTTGCTTGACCTTCACAGCAAAACCCTGGCAAGTTAGGTAGGTGTGGCAGGACAGTGGGTGGGACAAAGGACTCTTGCTGAGGTTGGCAGAGGTTCATGTGCCATCTGCTGGAGATGTGCTCCTTCACCAGCTCCACGAGCCTTCAGAGGAGTCAAATTCCCTTTTACCCATCCATACTCGACAAGCCACCTACAAACACCAGTAGTGCTAGTCTGATTGGAATAGAGTGTACCCTCAAATAATCCCTCCCACCAGGAGACTTCAGTGTGCGTGACAAAATGGCCAGATCCAGTGGGTCAGGTTGGCCAGAGTTGCTCACCAGCTTGGCTTAGGTTGGTTTCAGGGCTGACCCCCTGTTTACAGTTTTAGGGCCACTGAGTTACACCCAGGATGAGGAAAACTCAGCAATTTGAAGATCTGCTGCAATGCAAGTTTCTTATTCAATGCACGTTATCATCACCTCAAATGGTGCATTTTTATAAGATTATTTTTTAAATCCGTGATCTTGTTCGGATCAATAGCATTTTGTTCAAAACTCCAACGTGTGTCTTTGCATTTATATAATCAAAGAGTTGAGAAAGTTGATCTGCCTTCTCTTCCCAACTCCAGAAAGACAGGATGCCTCTAAGACCATGCTGTTCAAAGTTTTTTGGACAGGTAGAGAGAACCCTTCAAACAAAACTATATGAAAGGCATCCTATGTAAAATGAATAAAATCAGAACAGCTCTGTTAGAAGCAGAGGCTGAGGCCTCCTTGGCCCCCACCAGTGTTGGCCCCCACCAGCGTCAGCCCCCCAGGGGTGAAACCACTGCCCTAAGAGATGCTCCTTCCTGGCCTGTGTGGGTAGAGCAGCACCTGGGAGCTGACAGGATGAACTGCTGTGACAGCCGACCTCAGACTTGGGGAGGCCTCGTCTAAGACCTGACCAGCTAGGAAGTGCAATCTAAGTACTCCAGGTAGCAAGTCAATCAGGTAACTTCTTTCAGAGTTACTCTGCTGGCCTTCCCTTCTCGGCGTTGCATTATGGGACACAGGTCCGGAAATCGTTCTGCACATCTGAACAGAACATCCTCTGGGAGACCAGGGTTTTACAGCGAGGGAGTGCCCAGGCCACGTTTTTGTTTTCTTGATGTGTATGTCTGTAATTTAGTTAAATGCATGAAGGTGTTATCATTCTATGTGTTACATATTTTATATGCCGTATATTTTTAGCGAAGTATCTTAATACAAAAAAAATAGATAAAACACCCGCATACCCGGACCTTGTTTAAGAAAAAGAATAGTACCAAAATCATAGGAGCCCCTATGTGTACCTCCCCAGTTACGTACTCTTGAATTTGGAGTTTATCATTTCCTTGCTTTTTTTTATTGTGTGTGTCCCCGAACGGCATATTGTTAAATATTGCCAATTTTGAATTTTATATAAAGAAATTACACTCCTATGTATTCTGTGAATAGTTTCTTTCAACATTTATTGTTTTAGAGATTCACATTGGCATGCTCAATTCCCGTTTTATGGTTTTGGGGGTGCAGTGGGGCGTTGGCCCTCCTTTCTTGCCTCCAGTTTCTTCCCCCACCTTGAGTAGATCCAGCTTTATCCCCTTCCCCACCGCCTCCAGAGAGTTACAAAAATTACAGCAGAAGGTCTCCAGGGTTTTGTAGAAGCCTTTGAGGTAAAAGTTCAAGGTTCTTATTTCCACTGTGGGGATCAGTCTGCTCATCCCTTTCATGCCAGGCCTGTAGTTTATTTCTTTCCAATGTAGTTTTTAGAGTTCATTCAGCCTTTCCGTTGTTTTCGTCAGGGGCAGGGGGTCTTCAAGGTCTTTCTCCATACGTGGGTGTCTCCAAGCCTCTTCACTCATTTTTATTTTGATAGTTGATCTAATTAAGTGAGAGCCTTGACATTGTTTTTGATGTTTTATGAGGTCAAATGCACCACAGTTTAAACCCAGACCCTTTAGAATTCAGGTGTCTGTGCTATTTCTCTCAAATAGTTTCATCCTTTGATCACATTTCAAATGGTAATTACTTTTTACTTCATATTGTTTGAAGTTTCCACCTGCAAGTCCTTTTAAGATCAGAGTTTGATGTAGAAAGCAGTTTACTGGGTTTGTGTTTTACTATTATTGGAAAAACCCATTAATTTGCTGTGCAGTTTCCCTGCTGTAAGGATTTGTTGTATCGCTTGGATTCCACACCAGGACCCAATGGGGTGAGTTCGTTCCCCAAACCAGAAGTGGATGAGCAGCAACTCCCAACAAATGTCCAAGTATAGGTGGGGGCTGGATGTCCCCTGGCAGTGAGGAAGAGAAACCCTGACCCAAACAATACTGAAACATTCCATCACTCAAAACGGAGGGGTGGGTGTGGCTGCTGGGGTGAGTGCCTCCCGGCAGCGGGCCCAGGCGTTCCCACCCCTCACTTTGCCTTCAGACCTGGAGCAGGGGCACAGTCCTGACCTTGTGTCCAGACTTTGACAGGAGGAAGAAGAGAGGCCATCTCCTGTGATGCTCCTGGGAAGAGCGAACTTTCCCAAGGGCCCCCTCAGACTGGCCCCAGGTCTCCCCGGCCAGAGCTTGCAGCCACAGGCCCTTTCCTGACACACAGTGGCAGAGAGGGCTGGCGTCGGGTTTGGACTGGTCATCTGGGCAGAAAAGTAAGGGAGTCCGTCCTGGCCTGCTTCCGGACCTGTGTGGAGCCCACTGGTGCCACTTTGTCAGGCTGGCCAAGAGGGCTGACCCACATGGTCCAGAGTAGTTTCCATGAGCAACCAGCAGGTGGAACAAGGTGCATCCATGCTGCTAAATCAGTCAGTGTGGGCTCTGCTCACTAACACAAGAATCAGATGTTTCCAGGGTCCCCAGCCCTCCTCTTCCCAAGGTTACGTCTCCCCAACTTCCTTAAGCAGGAAAGATTTCAGAGAACCGGAGAACTTGACCCACAAACATCAGCACCCACTGCTCCTGCCACCAGTAGGGGAAGAGTCCGTTGAGAATCCTATGTCTGGAGCGTGGTTTGTGTTCCAGCTCTGCCTCCTCCCTGCTGTGTGGCCTCGCAATGACCTCTGGGAGCCTCAGTCTTCTCTGTGATTCAGGCACAAGATGCTTACACAGCGCTTGGCCTGCAGTAAGGACTGAATGAATGGGAGCTCTTGCATCCCACAAACCCAGCTAGGCCAGGGGGACTCTCGTGCGACCCCACCCCGCCTCCCACCACTGTCCCCTTTCTCTGCTACCTTCACAAGCGGTCATTCTTCCATGAGTGGTTTCTGTGTCTTTTCTCCACTTCCTTCCCTCGCTGCCTCCTCACCCCACTCCACCAGCATTTGACACGTGTAGTCCTCCGCCTTCCTCGACACACTCCTCATGGTTCCCAGGACGCCTTTCAGTTGCTGTTTGGCCTCCTCTGTAGCCCCTTCCTCACTTGCTCCACCTCCCGCTCAGTCCTGGCCCCTTTGACTGCACTCCGGGAGGAGGGGGTGGTTTCAACCTGGCTGGTGGTCTTCAACACCCGCTGTGCACAGAAGACTCCCTAAAAGAAAAACTCCTTGTTTTTCTCTACACTCAATACTTTTGTTTCAACAAATGTGTGGGTTTTCCTCACTAAGCAATTCTGACACTAACTGCCTGGAGTTAGCACAGACCGCACCGGTCAAGGGCTTGGTCCCACAAGGCTGCCTCACCACTTCAGACTCCAAGTGCAAGTCCAGGCTGTCACCTGTGCTGCTGACAGAGCCGCTGTAAATCAGGGGTTTCCATGACCTCCCTCCCTGCATTTGCTAGAATGGCTCACAGAACTCAGGAAAAGGGCGAACTTACAATTAAGGGCTTCTTATCAAAGGACACAACTCAGGAGCAGCCAGACAGAAGGGATGCGTGGGGCAGGGTGTTGGAGACTCACTCAGCCTCTGCGCCCTATCCAGGTGCTTCACCCACCCAGCGCCTGCACATCTCTGCCGACCCGGGACTCTCCGAATCCCTTCAGTGAGGGGCTTTTAATGGAGGCTTCAGTGGAGGCATGATGGATTAAATCTTTGGCCACTGGTGATGAGCTCAGTGGCCAGCCCCTCTGTCCTCCCCGGAGGAGCTCAGCGGGGACTTAAAGTTCCATCCCTCTAATCACTTGGTTGGTTCCACTGGCAACCAGCCCCTCATCCTTCTAGGGGCTTTCCGAAAGTCGCTTCCTTAACATCAACTCCAGTGTGGTTGAAAGGGCCTTGTTATAAATAACAAGAGATGCTCCAGGGCTGGGGACAAAACCAAATACAGGGTGGGGAAAAGCAGGTTTACAGCTGTGAATCCACGAAACAGAGTTGGTTGTATTCTTATTTATTAATTATTGTGTTATTCTCTGTATGAACAACTGTAAACCTACCTTTGCCTCACCCTGTGTTTTTAAGAAAAGAAGTTCTTATTGCCCTTATCACCTAAGAATTTGCAGGGGTTTGGGGAGCTCTGGCAGGGCAGGCAGCCAGGGACAAATACCAAATATATATATTCCTTCTATCACAAAATCATGCCCAAACCTCTCTGCCAAGTATTGGCAGATCCTACTGCCTAATGACACCGCCACTTCTACACTTCAAACATGACCAAAGGCAGCTAGGATACCCTCCCTCTGTCCCCTCCCAGGCTTCTCCACCTCAGTGATGGCGGCCTCTTCCTCACCCTCCCCGTCGCAGCCATCCACACTTCTCATCTGCGTGTTCGATCTCCCAACCGGATCTCCAACCCGTGCCCGTTTCCCTTCCCCACTCCCAACGCCCTATCCACGCCATCATGAGCTCTCACTGGCACTTCCGTTTTCGCCATCCTGATCATCCAATCCCCACCCAGCAACCAGAGTTATCTTTATAAAATCAAACCACGTCAACAGAAGAAAGGAAAAACAAAATGTGATCCGTCCATTCAACGGAATATTCAGCCATAGAAGGAAGGAAGCCCTGACACCTGCTACAATGTGGATGAACCTTGAACACAGGCTGAGTGAAAGCAGCCGGGCACACAAGGCCACAGAGTGTACAAAGTGTCCCAAACAGACAAATCCGTAGAGATAGAAGGCAGAGCAGTGGGTGCTTAGGGACAGAGATAGTCAGGAGTGGGGAGTAACTGCTTCATGAGTACAGGGTTTCCTTTTCAGATGGTGAAAAAATTCTTAAACTGAATAATGGTAAAGGCTAAGCAACACCGTGAATGAATTCAGCGCCACCAGTTGTGTGCTCTGTAATGGTTAAAACAGTAACGTGTGCTTTACCACGATTTAAAAAATCAAGTTGCGTCCCTCCCTCTGCTTAAAACTTCCACGGTTCTCCCACTTTTTCGTGAACTCCGCCCCCTCTTATTGGCCTCTGCCCTCCGATCCCCTAACTTCTCACCTCCCTCTTCCCCTCCTTCCACCATAGTGCTGTAATTCTGGCCTTTCTTTGGTTTCTCCCCAGGCCGAACGTTTTCCCACTTCAGGCTGTTGGCACATACGGCTGTTCCCTCTGCTGAGAAGGTTTTCCCCTCTCTTAATGGTCAGCTCTACATCAGCTTTCAGTGTCAACTCACATGTCACAGAGAGGCCTTCCCCCGCCACTCTGCTCTGGTGGGGCCTCATCTCTACCCCCACCACCACTCTTCTCCGCCACAGCCGCCTGGCAGTTTCTTTTATAATATTGTAATTTGGTCTTTGGGGGCCTTTCTACGGAGAGTAAGTTTGACAAGAGGAGGTGTTCACCTCTACTTTCTCATTGCCTAGCACATAGTTGGCACTCAGAACTATTTGCTAAATTAATGAAAGATCAGCCAGGTAGCAAGGGAAAGAGATAGAGGGAGGATTTAAACCCAACTTTCTTTGCTGCTACCTCCTGTGTTCTTTCTACTCTTCCACCTGATTCAGAACTGCCGAGCAGAAGTTTGAGCTGAGTGTCAGAAAAGGGGGTCAGAGGGAGCCATGACCTTTTCACGGAGCTACATTATCATACATGCGTACACAGGCCTTGTGCAGACACCCTCGTGTGGCTGTCACTGCTGTCAATGACTCATAGCTGCTGGGAAAGGAGCCTCTGGACTCAGACTGCACCTGTAACTCTGGGAAATCCAAACCGAGCCCCTGCCCCGGCCCTGGCCAAGCTCTCTTCTGCTTCTCTCTCCTCTTTCATACACTCTCCTGGAGCCAGGCCCCAGCTTTTACCCCAGGAAGGGAAGTGGTCAATGGCAGCGGCTACAAGACTGCCCTGCAGGAACCAAAACTTGCAGAGGCAGCCCTCTGTCTTCCCACTGGGCAAAGCCAGCATTGGCTAGTGCCCGGGTCCAGTTCCGGTGGTTCTGGGGCACCAGCAGGCCCAGACCCAAGGGCCGTGCTTAGAGCTTCCTCTGAAGGCTCTGTGACGTCCAAAGGTAGGACACTCAGAAAACGCCTGGGGCAATGACTGACACTTAAGCAAGCAGAGCTTACTCCATGATAAGAAAGGTGAAGGATGGGGGCTACGGGGAGACACCCTGTACAAAAGATCTGTGTTGGCGTTGCCCAAACTAGGGAATAAATCCTTCCTCTAAAGATGAAGAGTTCCTAATCTTTCTTGTGACATGGGCCCTCTTCTCGAGGTAATGTTTTAAATGCATAAAATAGAGCATATTAAATTACAAAAGACACAGTTATCTTGAAATGAAGTCACTGCATTATTTTTTAAATTAATAAAGGGATAAAGTAATATATGAAATCCTTTGTGAATAGATGAAACTATAAGAACTAAGACTGGTTTAACAATTACTGTGATATTCAAGTAGTGGTGCTATACATTATGTTGTGAGATATTTACAAATATTAATACTATATAGTGACTTGAAAACATCTGTGGGTTTTTTTTAAGATTTTATTTATTTAGAGAGAGGGAAAGGGAGGGAGAGAAACATCAATGTGTGGTTGCCTCTCTTGTAGACCCCACTGGGGACCTGGCCTGCAACCCAGGCATGTGCCCCGACTGGGAATCGAACCAGCAACCCTTTGGTTCGCAGCCGGCGCTCAATCCACTGAGCTACACCAGCCAGGGCACATCTGTGATTTTGATTGATGCCAAAGTCTGGGATGCTGCGGATATAGCTGCTGCTGATACCCGTAACTGGAGGGAATGGTGCATTTCAGTTAGAGGTTAATGAGAATAAAGATGTGATTTTTTTTCCTCACCCAAGGTGATGGACCTCTTAGATTCTTTCTTTTGAAAGTGACTCTGCCCTAAGTATTGTTGGCCTCACCTCCCCAACTAAAATGGGAGCTCACTGAGAACCAGGCCTGCTCCTTCATCTTACACGAAGTGTTTAGAAAGGGCCTACCATGCCTTAGGTATCCAGTACTAGTCTCCTGAGTCTCTTGGATTTTCTGGGCAGGTATTTGTGTTGACTGCGAATGACAGTTTTTCTCTTCAACCTTTGTACCTCTTGTTTCTTGTGTTATTGCATTGACTGGGACCTTCAGTTCAAAGTTGACTAGAAGAAGTGATGGGAGGCCCCCTTATCTTATTACACTGAATACTCACTTATCAATCCATGCAATTGCCCACTTACATCATAGAATGTAAAGCCCCTACTATATGACACATTCTGTGCTAGGGACAAAGATGTAACACAACTGAGATCTTTTTCTGTCCACTGAGAAAACTAAGTAGAGGGATTTCAGTGAAGACAGCCATATTGAAAACTTGACTAAATTCTCTGGCCGTGCAGACCCCCTCCCTCAGGGTCTCGACTCCCCAAACGTATGGAAATAGATTCCCGCTGGTGGCCCCAGTCTCCAGGGCATAGGGAAGGTTGGTGGCTGCAGGCTTTTCCAGGACCCCTGCCACATGCGCAAGGAGGCAACACATGGGAAGAGACATGAGTGATGCCTCCAGCAGAAGCCGGCCAGAGGACCGAGCCAGGGGCAGGACTGGAGCCTGCCAAGGCCACCACCTGTGTGTGCTAAGCCTGTAGCTACAGGCAGGATCAGCTGAACAGAAAGAGAAGTGCTGCTTCTAGTTGGACAGTTAAGTGATACCACTTCCCTCTGCCTCCTCCCTCCTCAGCCGTAAGGGTGTGACCCATCCACAGGCTCTCTCCACTCTGTCTAGCTGCCCTGGGAGCTGACGTTTCCAATGGATCAGAGGAGTCAGATCAGACCAAGATGTTTTAAGAAGCCAGCTACCCAGCAGGAAGTGGGAGACAGGCTTGGGAAGAGCATCCTCTGCCCCTTGGTGGTCTGAGCTAATGGAAACAATAGCCCTGTGGTAGGTAGAATACTGGCCCCTCAAAGATACCCACGGCTTAATCCCCAGAACCTGGGCATATGCTCCCTCACCCGACAAAAGGAACTTCATAGATGGGTTTAAATCCAGGATCTCGAGGTGGGGAGGTTATTCTGGATTGTCCAGGTAGGCCCCATGCAATCATGAGGGGCATTTTAAGAGGGAGAGAGAAGGGTCAGTTCTAGGGAAGATGTGATGATGACCCGGAGGTCAGAGTGTTGCAGCCAGGAGCAGACGAAGGCAAGCAACCTCTGGGAGCTGGAAAAGGTGAGGAACGGATTCCCCCCAAGCCTCCAGAAGGGATGCAGCCCTGCCAGCACCTCCACTTCCAACCTCCAGAGCTGAGCTGTTCTCAGCCGTTAGGTTTGCAGTAACCTGCTACAGCAGCGGTGGGCGACTGATTCAACTCCAGGGAGTTGAGGCTCCTCTCAGCCCCAGCCAAACCAGGGGCAGGGAGCTGCGTGGAAGGCAGATAGCTTCTGCCCTTGGAAGTCCGGGACCAGTGGCTTTTTTGGAAAGACCAAGGCCAGTGGAACAACTGATGCCAGTGTGAGCAGTAAAATAAGATGCACAAGGCATCCGGGCCAAGGAAGGCCCACAAGGGAGGGGCCTGGGAGGTGAGTAGGAGTTGGCCAGAGAAAGGGCTGCAGGCAGTAAGGTTCCCTGGAGCAGGGCACCCCCTTTTTAATCCAATACCTCCAACCTCAGCCCCACTCCAGGGGCGTCCTAACAGCTTCAAGGCTGGCCCCCTTCTTAGGACTTTCTGCACCCCCTCCGCCCGCTCACATAGCAGATACTGTGCAGGGGACAAGGAAGGCCATTCAGGGTCACCCCTAAGTAATCACGAGTGCGGGGGTGGGGGTAGGCTGCCAGAAGCCAGGCCCGTTTCCCAAGGGAGTGGAGTGGGAAGGGGATGGACCCAGCGCTAACCCCTCCATCCCGCCGTCTGGAGGAAGTGGCTCCCTCCTCCCACCCCTTCCCCCAGGCTCGAGGGAGCCAGGATTCTCGTGATTCGCGGTTGGCTCCACGGGCGGGACCTTTGTCCATCTGGGGGCTGCAGGGAGGCCCAGGCCAGGCTAAGGCCTGCGGAGCGGGAGGGCCGGTTGGACGGAAGCCAGAAATCAAGAGAGAGACTCACAGAAAGGCAAGAGCAAGGACAAGGGGACCGAGACCCAGGCCGGAGCAGGAGGCTAGACCGGAGTGCGTTGGCGGGCGAGCGGGGAGGGGCGGGGCCGAAGGGGCGGGCGGGGCGCCGGGCCCAGCGCGCTCTCAGTTGCAGCGGCGGCCGCGGACGAGCGGACCGCGAGGTAAGAGCTCCCGGGGCGGGACGCGCCCCCTCTTGGTGCGCAGCCTTTCTCCCTGCGCCCCAGCTCCCCGAGGAGAGCGGGACCCTGCCACCCTGCGGGGACCCCGCGGGATCCCCGCCCGCAAGTGCCCTCGGTCCTACCGTTTCCCAGCGCGGGCGGGCAGTGACTTCCCCCGGAACCCTGCCTTGCCCAGGGGTACTAGAATCCATTGCAGGGGGCAGGGGTGCGGGGGGCAGGAGACGACACTCACAAGAATTGGGAGAGAAGCGTCTCGTCCTCAGTTATCTCCCCTGAAAGTGGGAGTAGTGACTTGAAGAGCTACCCGTGCCTCTGGAGTTTGGGCCAGGTGCCTTCACTTCCTCACGGCCAGGCAGCAGCCACAGGTGAGAAGGTACCATCCTTGTCTCCTCTTACAGGTGAGAAAACCAAGACTCAGATCAACCACTTGCCTTGGGCCACAAAGGAGGCAGAGCCAGAACTTAAACCCAGGTTGGTGTGAACCCCAAAGTCCATTTATTCCTCATCTCTGTCCTGCCCCACCCCTACCCCAGACTGCAGGGAGAGAAGGAAGGGGCTGTGGGGCAGACATAAAGCCAAGGCTGGGCATCCTAGGAGGAGGCTGAAAGGAGCCAGCCTGCTTGTCCCTGCAGGAAGAACCCTCAGGGCATCTGGTCCTTCACCTGGATGAGGGGTTCCAGAAATTAGAATGGTGGGTTGAGGCAGGTTAAACTGCAGGAGTTGGGGGAGCAGGGCAGCCCCCTCCAAGAACTTCGAGGCCTTTGAGGCCTCCTCCAGGCACAGGGGTCTCTGGTGGGCTTAGCCAGGGGACTTCAACTTTCTGTGCCTTGGTTTCCTTCTCTGTCCCACGGGGCCAGGCAAGGTACCTACCTCACAGGATTGCTGAGGAGATTAAATGAGATGATAGGTATGAAGGCTTAGCCTAGCACCTGGACCAAGCCATAACCCCCTCCAGCCCCATGTCCACCCCCCTGAGAGCACTACTCTGTCCCCGACACCTCTAACCTGAGGTCAGTTGGAGCTGTCTGAAATCTGCAGTGTTTCCGGGCAACGCCATCTGTGGCTGAAGCTTCTTGAGTAAGACCAAGACTTGGGGTGGCAACTTCTCCTTGGTGTGACCCTTTGTAGGAGAGGCTGATAGGAGCAAGGGTTCGAAAGTCTTTGGGCTGCAGCTTACACAATTCCAGAACTTCTCTGCATTCCCCAAGCCCTCCCTCACCACTGGTTTAGCAAGAAGGAGGAAGCCCAGAGCGTTTTTTTGCTTTCTAACCTGCTCTCCTCCTCATCCTGACACCTAGGCCCACAGCGGGTTCTACCCCTCGGAGTGTTCTGTATTTGGCTGTTCCTGCCTCAGCCCCCTCCCCCCACCCCCATCCTCAGCACTGATCCGGCCTGCTTGAGTCTTGACTGTCCTGTCCTGTCATTCTCCTCTCACTTGGCTACCCATTGTAGCCACACTTCTTGGAGATGCTGAGTTCTCTGCTCCCTCATGGCCTTTGCACATGCTCCCCCCCCCCGCACCCCGCACCCCCCCACCCCGACCTCCGTCTTGGGAATGGTCTTTCCTGCCATCTTCTTGTGACTTACCTCCCTGCATCTCAGGACTGCCACAAAAGACCCAGAAGTCTGCCCTGCCCACCTGACTGCAGGGGCCACGCTTGCCTGCTCTCTGTTGCATTACTGTCTGTCCTTCCCACACTTAGCACTGGATCCTGTTACCTTGCGTGTGGATTTCCTTGGCTCCCCATTTGTCTCCCCGGCTAAAATGTCAGCCTACCAAAGCCCTGCCTGACCTTAGCTTTGGATTCCCTAGAACCTGGCACATAGTAAAAGTTCTGATAATTTTATATAATTGCACGCAGTGTGTGCAGCCATCAGAGGTTTACCTCTCGTTGCTTAACGGCATTCTTTCTACATTTCCACGCAGACCTCAGAATTGCCATTCCTCCCAACTGCCCATTGGTTGTCTGAGCTTTGCCCTAAAATGGGGCCTGGGCACTGTTTCTAGGTTCTAGTCCTAATACCAACTTCTCTTTAACCACTTCTGTCCAAATTGCAAGGGATTTCTTTTCAGATATAGTTTCCAAACTGTTCAAGTCAAGGATATGATTATTCTGAAGGCACATGCCACTTACCACCAGACAGCTGTTTAGAAAAATTATCCCCAGCAATGCGTGCAAGTTTTTCTATTGTCCTACAAGCATTGGGTGTTCTTGTTTTTATTTGTTTTGTCTATTTTAATAGGGAGGTCATGATAGGTTTACATTTTCTGTTGCTTGAATTACTGAAGCTGAGTCTTTTTCAACGTATGCGCTAGTTCTATTTCCTGTCTGGTGAAGGAAGGAAATCTCCAGGGCACCTTGATTTTTCCCTTCACCTTCACTTGTGGTGATGGTTCCACTTGTGCCCGTCTCGTGAGAGCAGGGTCAGGGCCCCAGGGGCTGGGACAGGAACACAAGGAGCCAAACTCTGCTGGTGGCAGAAACCGCTCTGCCAGTCAAGCAGCAAGAGTAACTCTTTGAGAGTCCATTAGGTACCTTGGGGAGGGAAAGAGCTCTTTTTTTTAAAGTCTTTGTGAATTTTTTTCCCAAAACGGTAATTTTTAAAATTATAAAAAGGAGCACACGGTGCGCAGGGTTATTCATTGAAACATAGGGACACACAAAAGATTGGGAAGTAGCCTATGTGTTGCTCACCAGTGGGGCTACACATGTTCCCCCAGGGGAATCCTGGGCCATCATTCCAAGCAATGCACTTGATCTCGAGCATACTGACATGCAAAGATCTCTGAGATACTGTATTAGTCTCCTGCGGCTGCTGCAACAACCGACCACAATTTGATGGCTTAAAACCTTAGTGTTGTGGGGCGTCAGGTGTCCAAAAGCCGTCTCGATGGGCCAAAATCAAGGCGTTGGCAGGGCTGTGTTCCTTTTGGAGGCTCTAGGGGAGAGGCTGTACCCTTGCTTTACCAGCTCCTAGCGGCTGCCAGCATCCCTTGGATCGTGACCCCTTCCCTTCCATCTCCAAAGCCAGCAGCACAACACCTTCTAATCCCCCTCTGGCTCCAGCCTCAGCTTCCTGTGGTCACATCTCCTTCGATGTCTGATTGTCCTGCTCTACTTATCAAGACCCTTCTGATTACATTGGGTCCAGGTGGGGGTCTCAGCATCCTTATTTAATCACATCAGCAAAGTCCCTTTTGCCACATAAAGTGACATATTTCCAGATTCTGAGGAATAGGCTTGGGAGGTGTGCATCTCCAGGGGGCCACTATTCAGCCTACCACACCCTGAAGGGAAGTAAGCAAGGTTCCGAGCAGAGTGTTGGACTCACATTTGTTTAAGGAAAAAAGAAAGCGAAAAAGAGTAAATCTGCATGTGCTTGCCAAGGCCGCATAGGAAATGTGTCAGAGTGACTGCTTCTGGAAAGATTGGGTAGAAGGAAGCTCACTTGTCGTAGTATATCTTCTTGTATTATTTAAATTTTTACTACATGCATGTGTCACTACGTTAAAAATAATTTTTAAGAAGTAACACATAGTCATCGTAAGAGCTCAGACCATACAAAAGCTGAGAGAAGGAAAAAATGCCCACCCTACTTTAAAATCACTCCCTCTTTCTCCAGCAGTAACCACTGTGAAGAGTTTGGTTATATCCTTGCAAACTTTTGTTTTTTTATGTTTTTTTTTTTTAAGATTTTATTTATTTATTTTTAAAGGGGAAGGGAGGGAGAAAGAGAGGGAGAGAAACATCAGTGTGTGGTTACCTCTCGCATGCCTCGTACTGAGGACCTGGCCTGCAACCCAGTCATGTGCCCTGACTGGGAATCGAACTGGCGACCCTTTGGAGAATCTCCCACTGCTCAGATGTACCTTAACTGCACCAAACTCCTGTTGGTGGACATTTGGATTCTTTACTGCTTTCTAGAACAATCTCAACCTGCAATCTATATGTCTGGGTGTTTTTTTAATTGAAGTGAAATTCACATAAAATTAGGCATTATAAATAGTTCAGTGGCATTTAATGCATCGACACCACCACGTCTATTCAGTTCCAGAACCTTTTCGTCATCCCCAAAGGAAGACCCGTTCCCGTTGAGCTTTCACTCCCCCGTCCCCTGCTCCCTGGCAACCACCAGTCTGCTTTCTGCCTACAGTAGCATATTCTGGATATTGCTTATCAATGGAATCATGTTATATGTGATGTTTTGTGTCTGGCTTCATTCACTTAGCATAATGTTTTAGAGGTTTGCTGATTCTTCTTTTTTTAAACTGACTTTTTACTGAAGTCTAAATGGCATGCAAGACTATATTAGTTTCAGGTGTATAATAATGATTATATATATATATATATATATATATATATATATATATATATATATATAATATAAAAGGTATTTAATTTCTTTCTTTCTGTGGCTGGATGGCATTCCATTGTATGGATGTGACATCCTTTATGAATCTGAGTACATGGTACCCGGACACTTGAGTTGTTTCCAGCTTTTGGCTATAGATATTTGTGTGCATGCATCTGACTGAGTGCCTGTTTCTGCTCTTCCGGCTATGTACCCAGGATGTATGTCCTTCTACATACACTTTGAGCTTTCATTATTTACTATTTTTCAGATACTTAATCAAGTTTAAAAATTATTTTTTAAATGTGTAAGAAAGTATTGCAAAGCGCATGCTTTGATAGCAGGATGACAGATCTGGACAAATGTTTTACTATTTTTCAGATCCAGAAACTACAGGAAAATGGCTACCTGGAACGAAAAGGTAAGATGACTGTGGAGCCTCCCAGCCTTGAGAACGCGGCCGTGATTGTGCGGCGTTTCTAACAGGGTAGAGGGAAAATGCCTGTGAGTTCCAGTTACTGCTCTTAGTCAGAGAAAGGCCAATGGAAGCAGCTCATAGTTTCTTTCCTTTGTAGTTCCCTATTAAATTAGGCAAACCAAAAAAGCAAGTGGAAATTCTCGAAGCTGGTTAGGCTGTGGTGAAGCCATCTCATTCCTAATCTCCGGAGGGGCTGGGTCAGCCCACGTGGCTGTCCTGGAAGAAAATGCGATGGTGTGTATCAGGAAATCATGAAAGTGTTTGTGATCAGACCTGGTCATCCACACACGGAAAAGGAAATCACCCATAGAAAGGAAGAAGTGTAATTGAACAATAAAGTAATAAAATCTTAAAAAAAAAAAAAAGAAAGGAAGGAAGAAGTGCTATTAGTTTACGGCACCATATTTCTTAGCACCTACGACATTGTTGATGGTAGATACACCATTATTTATGGATTACGAAGAAGAGAAAACAGTGCCGCCATTTACTGGGACATAATATGACACGATGCTGAGATCAGTTGATTGTGAAACATTGAGATTTCACAAATGTGAAAATGTGGTCTTCAAATTGGTGACAAAGGTGCGAAAAATGAAGAATGATCAGAAAACGCAGTCATGAGAGCAGTGACCCCTTGGTGAGTGTCCTGGCCATGAAAAAGGTATCAATGAGTCTGATGCACATAACTAGGGGGAAAAGCAGGATCCGAAATCTCCTGCAGTCTTTGACTCTAATTGTAAAAGACATCAGATTAGGGAGAGAGGTAGGTAAGACAGGTAGATGAGGATAAATCTGGTGTGTTTGGGATTATTATGAATTTATTTCCTTTTGCTCATGTTTTCATAGTATTACTACCTAAAGAAATCGATCTAGGGTAAAGGTCTGCTCACTGGGGTGAATGACAGCAGGTGAAGCCAGGGGTAGGGGTCCAGATGAGTTGGGGCCTGAATGAAGCTAGGGAGCTTCCAGGACATGTCCCAGGGCTGGGGTGGGTGCGAGGCCACAGACTGCAGGGGAAGCAGAGGCTTGGAATGCAGAGCCAGCACCTTCCTGGGGGTTGGAGCCTGTTTGTCAGCACAGGGGTGGGCCCAGCGGCCCTGTGGGGAGCTGGGGAATATTGGCCCAGGACCACTTGTAGCAAATAAGCCTCTTAACTGATCAGAGAACAAGTTCCTTTCAGTGCTCTTATGGAGTTGATTGTGTTTTTAAAAATACCTTTAATAGGATTGCTTTTAGGAGCTTTGTAATTTTCCAGCTCTCCTAGTTTTTGAGAGAAAAACAACTGTATTATAGGAGAAACTGGAGAGGTTTTTAGTCATGCTTCCGTCCTGGTTTGCTGTAGCAAATGCTGCTGAGAGGGGCTGCAAGCTGGGGACACCTGCCCTTCCCAGAGACCCTCTCTGCACCTTCCCGCCTCTCTGGGCCTCAGTTTTCCTCTTCTGCAAAATGGGAACAATAACTCCCTGCAGAGTCATGGTAAGGATGAAACAAGAGTGTACGTGGAAAACACTTGGCAGGATGCCCGACTACAGTGAACACTCAAACTCGGGGGCTGTGGACTTGATCATGAGGGTAAGCTGGGTTTGCAGCCCATCAGCTGACCTATTTCTCGTCTCAGATGATTGCATGTCACCAGCCACCTCTGGGGAACATGGGAGCCAGGGGTGCTTGGAGAGCCCTGTAACCCTTTGGCTCATTTCTTTATGAGGCCTCATGCTGGTTCTCAACCTAGGCTGTGCATGACAGATCCCGACACCCAGGCCACCGCCAGGCCAACTGAATCACAATCCTGGAGCCCCGGGGCCTGGACATCGGGGTTCTTTAATGCTTCCGTGTGGTTCCAATGTGCAGCCAGGACAAAGAGCCACTGGTTAGACTGTGAGGCAAGAAAAATGGGTGCCCTGAACTGTTCGTCCTGTCCTCTCACTGGCCGCAACATTGCTAAGACACGGGGGTGGGGGGGTGGGGGTGGGGGTAAGGAATCGCCCAGATGACTCATTCACACTTGGAATAGGTCTTAATTTCTAGCTGCATAACTTCATTTTTTTTTCTTCCTGTGCTTTCATTTTCTTTCTTTGCTTTTGTAAACAAAAGAAGGTGGCTCTGGGCCGGGCGGCCTGGGTCAGAAACTGAGCTCTGTTTCTCACTGGCTGTGTGACCTGGGGCATTTGCTTGGCCTCTCTGTTCCCGGGTTCCTCACCTGTCAGTGTAGACTCAGGCCCCCACTTTATGGAGTTTGTGCAGTGTGGTTTAAAGGGCTTTGCACAGAACTCAGAAATGGCAGGTGCTCCTGTTATGATCACTGAGATTTCCACGGCTATAGATATTATCTCCCCACATTGTGCCCCCTCAGCCTCGGGATCATCTTGCTGGGTTGGCAGAGTCTTATCAAGACAGGAGAGACCCTGACCCTGCAGGGGAGGGAGAGCAGTGATGCAGTGCTGGGGTCAGGTGGGGGGTGGGGGGAGGGGGTCCCTGGGCTGCCAGCCTGGCCCCTCAGCGCATAAGCAGCAACCTCCCCCCACAAAGCTGGTCAGCTGTCACGGGTGGTTGTTTCTGTGAACCTCAAACTTCCTCTCCACCCTAGAGAAGGAAAAGCTGTTACGCTTATTTAAAGACTTCCCTGATTTTAAAAATAGGCATTCCTCAGAACACAGATCCCCAGGGGCTGGGGGTTGGGGAGGGGATCTTTCTGCCAGGGATGCAGCCACCCCCCAGGTGTGTTTAGTGGGGACCTGCAGGATACCACCTGAGCAGGAACCCACCTGGCCTCTGCCCTGATGGGGGCGACAGACTCCCAACAGTCACACAGACAGGTGGACCTGAACCCCCTTCCGGGGAGAAAGGAGCCCTGTGTGAGTGCAGAGGAGGAGGTGCCTGGTCAGCTTCCTAGAACAGGGATGCTCAGGATGCTGGAGAGAGACCTCCTGAAGGAGGGAAAGAAGATGAATGACAGTGGAAGAGCGGTGGGAATTTCAGGCAGAGAAAGTTGCAAAGGTCTTGTGGTTGAAGGAACTTGAGTGCAGAAGGCTGAGCAGAGACACAAGGCCCCAACAGAGAGGAGGGTGGTGGAAGGCAAGGTCAGACAGGCAGGCGGAGGCCTGGGCATGCAGAATGGGCCTCTGGAAGGCCCTTGGGTCTTTATTTTTAAGAGCAGTAGGAAGCCAGAGAAGAGTTTTTAAATAAGGGAGCATGTCCGAGCTTTCCAAGTTCACCCCAGGTTCAACGTTCCACTCAGGGAGCTCATGGAACTCAGCACCCAGTTTGACAGATGGCTGTGATTTATTGCAGCAGAAGGACACGTTAAAATCAGCAAAGGGAAAAGGTGCATGGGGTGACGCCCAGAGGAAAGCAGGCTCCAGCCAGGGTCACACAGGCCACATTTGTTACACCTGCAAAGGCCCACATTATTCCTAGTAAGGTCACATCCTGAGGTCCCAGGTGGCTGTGAATTTTAGGGCAACCACAATTCAACCCCTGGCATCCTCCTGGCAGGCAGCTGCCCAGCGACTGGCTGCCTGGCTTTTTCTGGGCCACATGTTCTAAAGAGTCGCACAGCATAGGGGGCAGATCCTGGCTCTGCCATTTTCCAAGTGTGTGACTTAGGATGTGGCACCTCCCATACCAAGGCCCAAAATTATGGCCTGGACCTCAGAGGGTTGTGTTAGGAATTTAAATGAAATGGCGCCTTTCAGTAACTTAGGGTTATGCTAATATATAACAAATAATATCACTAACAATGAGTGATCATAGGTGCTGCTGCTGCTGTGTCTTGTTGGAGGTTTGGGGTGGGGGTTTTGATTATAAGCACATCAAGTCCCCAAAAGTTGAGCTCTGAGAGGGAACAGGAAAATGGGGAGATAAAAGACATGAGGCCCTGGGAACCGGGAATTGGCTGAATTTCTTAAAAAGTGCCCTTTTCTGGATGACCATATAATAGGGACTTCCCCTCCGACAGATGCAGCCTCAGCCCGTAAAAATAGACGTTCGTGAGAACATGTTTTCTCCATCTCTTCTAGGTCTGTTTTTCTTGTTCCTTCCCTCTCTTCCAGGTAGTAGTAGTTGTCTGCTGTAATACCTGTCATGTGTAGAAGAGGGCTAGCGCCTGTGGGGTTCTGGTTAATTCGTCTATTAGATATTTGTTGAGCCCCTCCCTGTGACTGAGGGAGGAAGTGTCTGCCCTCCATTCCCCAGAGTTGGCAGGCCAGTGCAGGGGACAGGCACCTCCAAGAGGCATAGTGCTTGTGAGTAAGCAGTGTGATGGGGAAATGGAGGAAGGACCCTCAGCCCGGGGGCAGCAGTTAAAGAGACCTCCCAGTGGAGGTAAAATCTAGATGTCTGTAAGGCCTGAAAGAGACCCAGGGTGAGACAGGCAGAGGGTACCCGAGGCTGGGAGGGGACCAGGGCCTGGGGAGACCCAGAGAGCTCTGCCTTTGTCCTAAAGGCAGTGGTTGGCAGGCATGGGGGTGGGGGGACTGAAGGCAATGGTGGGGGCAGATGGGAAAGTTGGGCAATGGGGAAAGGGGATTCCGGCCACCACTGTATAGAGGGAGGATGGGGGCAGAAGGCCGCTTGAGGAGGCAGGTGCAGGTGTCGTGTTGGTCAGAGAGGGTTAGACGGAGAAGAGGTGGAGGGTGAGGGGCGTTGAAGAGGTGACATCGATGAGTTTGAGGGAGAGCGAGGAGCTAGGGAGGGCCGTTGGCTCTGGGCTTGGGCAGCAGAATGGCTATGATGTCATACCCTAGGGGAACATGGAGGAAGGAATGGATACAGGAAAAGGATAAGAAGTCCATTCAGTTTAGCCCTGGCTGGTGTGGCTCATTGGATTGATCCCTGGCCTACAAACCAAAGGGTCACTGGTTCGATTCCCATTTGGGGCACATGCCTGGGTTGCAGGCCAGGTCCCCAGTAGGGGGTGCACGAGAGACAACCACACGTTGATGTTTCTTTCCCTGTCTTTTTCCCTCCCCCTCTCTAAAAATAAATAAAAAGATGCATACAAAAATTCATTCAATCTGGATCACAGCAAACTTGGGCATGATACCTGACGTCTGGCTGAGACTTTGAACATGAGCAGCATTGAGAACACAGGTGTGCTGAGCTCACCAGAGGGGGGAGAGTCACCCTGCACGAGGACGGGGTCAGGGTGTCAAGGACTTCAGATGTCATGGGGGAAGGGACATGGTACAGGACACTGAGAAGGGCGGCCAGAGATAGAAACCTCAAGAGGTGAGGCTGTGAAAAAGAACCGAGTCAGCAGTGTGACAGGGTACACTGCAGTCACGCAGGCGGGAACTGCAGTTGTGGGCTTTGATAGGAAGGTGACCCCGGAACGAGTAGGGTTAGGATTTGGTGGGACTGCAAGAGTTAATGCAGAGGAGCAGGTGGGGGGTTTCCAATGACGGGGGACTGTACTCTCCGAGGCTCTTAGGGTGGTAAGTGACAGAAACAACTCAGTGTAGCTCAAGCCGCACAGGAAATCCATCAGCTCATGTGAATGGAAAGGCTGGGGGTTGGAGGCGGGCAGGAAGCAAGAGCAGAGAAGTGAAGCATCCACGGATGGTGACGCAGTCTGAGGAGTGGGGAGGAGAGTTTTCGAAGTTGAAGAAGAAAAATGGCGGTCACTGCGGAGGGGCTGCTGCGGGCTGGGCACTGAGGGCGGCGCTCTGCCTCATTCACCAAATCAGCCCTTCCTTCCACTACAGCAGAGTCCAGGGTGGGTGGCGAATTTCAGAGGCCCGCAACGTTTTCATGATGAACCATATTTTTGCCCCTTTCTGGAACTTTTCTGCTCCTGAGATGACAGATTTTTTGACTTAAAACCAGAGTTTTCTGCTCTGCTGGGCTCTGTAAATATTTTCATCCCAAATTACTAAAAGTTGCCTCTTTACTGACCGCAAGATTTCAGAAAGAAAAATTTCCTCTCCTGTAGAATATAAATGTGGTTTTTGCAAGGCACCCGCAGGCTTCCACCACGCTGAAAACTAGCACCAGAGGGTTCCATCTGCCAGGGGAGGTGTTTTGGGGAAACACGGCCAGCAGCCACCCAGAGGGCCACAGGGGAGCCACAGGCCTGGCCCCTGGCCAGCCCTGGGAACCAAGTGATGGAGAGTCCCGCCTGAGATGAGCCCCACTTCCGCCTGGGAGACAGGCTACCAGTGCCCTCAGCCAACAGGGCGAGGCTCCTGTTCTAGGTCGGGTGTCAGGTGAGACTGCCAATGCAGACTCCATCTTCATGGAGCTTAAATGCTAATATGGAGTCAGAAGTAATCAACAAACAGCCACACACAAAAAATTTCCAGTTAGAAACTGTGATAAGGGTTCTCAAAGGAAAAATAAAGAATATAAAGAGAGGTTATAAAATTCAGAAGGGGTCTGATTTAGATTTTAGGGGTCAAGAAGGGCCTCTCCGAGGAAGGGACATTTTGGCTGAGGCTTCAAGCATGAGGAAGAGTGAGCCAAGCTCAGAGTGGGGAGAGAACATTCCAGGTTGAGGGAAGAAGCCTCGTGAGGCTTAGAGGGAGGGAGGGTGGCACGTTGGAGGGACAGGGGGCGGCCAGCATAGCTGGAGTGTGGTTGTGGGGTAGGAGATGAGGCCAAACCTCTCAGGGCCACATACAGCATTGGAAGGATCTTGGATGTTTATTCAAAGAGCAGGGGACGGTGATATAGTCAGGTGCTGTGGTCAGAGGTGAGGGTTTGTAAAACCCACTCAGGCAGCTGGGTGGAGAATGTGCTGGAAGAACTGGATGGAAGGAGAGAGGTGAGTTTGAGGCTGTTGCAGTCTTCTGGATGAGAGGGTGGAGGCTCGGCCGAGGTGGTGGCAGAAAGGGAAGTGGTTGGTGGGGGCAGGAGAAGAACCAGACAGGCCCCGGGATCGGGGACGGGGAGGCAGAAGGTTCACCCTCGGGAGGTGATGAAGGGGTCACCAGCTCTCCTTGGGTCTCTTAGCACCTGAGGAAGTCTCAAATCAGGGGCTCCCTTTTACACTCAACATGTTTTTAAAGATTTAACCACATTGCGATACTCATTCGGCCACTTAAATATCAGAATGGTTTTCTGAGTGTCCATTAAGTGCAAGGAACTGAGTGTACAGGGGCAGAAAAAGCCCCTTTCTTTCTCATGGAGCTCACGGTCCAGTCGGGCAGGCAGATACGAAACAGATAAGTACATGCATAATGTTGAATAGCAGTAAGTGCACACAGAGATAAATGAAGCAGAATAAGGGGAACACAGTGCGACAGGCCAGGGTGACCAGACAAGCTCTCAGAAGAGGTGATATTTGAGCAGAAGCCTGGCCTAAAAGAAGGTATGAGCCATGCAGATGTCTAGGGGAAGAGAATTCTAGGAGGAGGCTCTTGGGTCTGCTGAAAAGTCATTTGAGGTTTTCAAGGAAGGACATGTGACATGATCTCATCTATGTTTGAGAAAGTTCTTTCTGGTTGCTGTGTGGAGAGTAGACTGGCAGGAGGCGGTGCCACAAGAGATGGCAAGAAATGATTGGTTGGAACCAGGGATAGCAATGGAGATGGGAGTAGTGGTCTTACCTGGAATGTCGTTTGAAGGTGGAGCCAACAGCATTTACTGGTAGGGGCAGATGTCAAGAGTGAGAAAAAGGAGGGTCGAGAATGATGCCAAGGTTATTGGCCCAAGGAAGCAGACCAATGGGATGCCGTCAGCAGAGATGGGGAAGGTTCGGGTGATGAGTGAATAATTCTGTTTTGGACTTGGAAGGGTTTAAGATAGCTGTTAGGGCCCTGGCCAGTGAGGCTCAGTTGGTTGGAGCATCATCCTGTAAACTGAAAGATTTTGGGTTCGATTCCCAGTCAGGGCACATGCCCAGGTTGTGGGTTCAGCCCCTGGTCAGGGTGCATACAAGAGGCAACCAATTGATGTTTCTCTGTTACATCGATGTTTCCCTCCCTGTCTCCCCCACTTTCTTCCCCTCTCTCTAAAATCAATAAGCATGTCCTTGGGTGAGGGTGAGAAAAAAAAGATGGATGTTAGGTAACTAACAGTGATGTCCTGTAAACAACGGGTATCACGTCTAGAGTTCAGGTGAAAGATTAGGACTGGAGATGGTGTTGAATAGTAACACATCCTCAATGCAGAGAGGCCTTTAAAGCCATGCTGCTGGATGAGATCCCCTAGAAACGCAGTACGGAGAAGAGAGGTAGTCCCAGGCCCGAGCCTTGGGAATGCAAATACCTCATTGTAAGGGCTCCTCTCGCAGGTGTGTCCAACCTTTGGGCGTCTCTGGGCCACGCTGGAAGAAGAGTTTTCTTGGGCCACATGTTAAATACATTGCCATATGTAATCACACACACAAAAAAAATCTCATAATATTTTAAGTAAATTTACGATTTTGTGTTGGGCCGCATTCATAGCCATCCTGGGCTGCATGCGGCCCACGGGCTGCCAGTTGGACACTCCTGCAAAGGCATCTGGCAAGAGAGACCGGCAAGAAGCAACCATTGAGGTAGGAGCAAAACCAGGAGAGTGTGGAATCCCAGAAGCCAATGAAGGAAGTGTTTGAGGAAATGAGTGATCAGCTGTGTCTAGTGCAGCTGAGCAGGTGCATGCGGATGTCCTCAGTGATGTCGAAGGGCACAGTTCATTCATTTTAACTGATGTATAGGGCTGCATCACACACATAGAGAAGAATTCATTTCCCCGTCTCCCACCATTTAGGGGAACATTCCTGGTGAGCATTCTTGAACATGTCACTGATTAGAGCAGACGTGGGCAAGTTGTTTTTTTGTTTTTGTTTTTGCCTATCTGGGGATGGAATCACTAGGTCATTCAGAAAGATATGCACAGCTTCATCTTGACAGAGCAACCAGGCCATCAAGCTCCCAGAAATGGCGGTGCCGTTGTTCATTCTCATCTTCAGTGTCCCACGGACCTCACAGCTTCACGCCGTCACTGACATGGGCTGTTGACTTTAAAACCGTACCAGTCTGAGCAATGAACAGATGTGTGACTGTCGCCCTGTCTCATGTTTTCCCAACTGGCACTGAAGCTGAGTGGCCATTTGCATTTTCTCTTAAGTGAACTGCTTGTTAATATCCATGATCTAGTTTTCCATGAAATTGTCTTTTTTGGGTGAGATTTCTCTATATACTGGACGCTAACTCTGTGTCTGTTAAGTACTTGCAAGTGTTCACACCCACTCTCTGTGTGTCTTAACCTTGTAGGGGTGTCTATGTGATGTAAATCTTTTAGTTTGGATGAGTCAAATCTACCCATTTCTTTGGGGTTTTGTGTCTCCTTCAAGCAATTTTTCCCTGTCCTAGGTCATGAGGATACTTGTCTGTACTTTGCTCTAAGACTTTTAAAGTTTTTTGAAAAGTACATTTATCTATGTTAATGCTAATGCCTCCAAAATTGATTTTGTGTGTGGTGGGAGATGGGGGACTTTATTTATCCAACCTCACTGGCCTTTCCCACAGACCTGGACTGCCACCACCATCACACCCAGGTTCCCACAGGGACCTGGGTCTACTTTGGGCTCTCTTCCCCTGCTCCTCCGACCACATTATCCAAAAGTCTTCATTATTGAACTTTATTTTTTTTAAATATTTAATTTATTTATTTTTAAAGAGAGGGAAAGGGAAGAAGAAAGAAAGAGAAACATCAATGTGTGGTTGCCTCTCACACGCCCCCTACTGGGGACCTGGCCTGCAACCCAGGCATGTGCCCTAGACTGGGAATCGAACCGGCGACCCTTTGGTTCTCAGGCTGGCACTCAGTCCACTGAGCCACACCAGCCAGGGCCATTACTGAACTTTATAAAGAATGTATTATCTGGGAAAAGAGGGGAGGTTTCTTTGCTTTTTGCTTTGAAGTCATCTGTCCTTAAACAACTGCCCACAGTGTATTTAAAACCACCCTGGCTGAACCTAGGAAAACTCCATTTGCCTCTCACCTTTCAAGCATCAATCTGTAGCATGAAGCGGGGTTGGGGGATTCACTTTTCTGTGAAACTCTGAGTACTTTTACTTTTGGCCTCCCCTCCCGCTTCCAGCTCTCACCTCTGGTTCTTCAGGTTGTGATATCTTTGAACCATGAGGCTGTTCTTCCGATCTCTACACGTGGGCCTGTGGCATGTATTTTGTCACTGGGCTGCAGTGCCAGTGCCGTTGGTTACTGCCAGCCAGACCACAGTGACAGGCCTGATGGGGTCTGGTGTTTCCTGTTGCCTCACCGGTGCTGAGAGTCTGGTTTCCAAAAATAAGAGCACAAGAAACCACCGTGACCTCACGGTCTCTGTGCTCACTTGGTGCCCTGAGCCCTGGGACTGTCGTCACCCTTGCGGCCTGGCCCGGGCGGGGCCCTGCTCCCTGACAGAGAGACGGGGGTCCAGGTGGTCTGGACGGGCTTTGCGGGCCGCCCTGCTCAAGGGCTCACTCTCTGTCCCCTTCCTTTAGACAGTCACTCGCAGGGCCAAGGTGGCTCCCGCCGAGAGGATGAGCAAGTTCCTGAAGCACTTCACCGTTGTTGGCGATGACTACCATGCCTGGAACGTCAACTACAAGAAATGGGAGAATGAAGAGGAAGAAGAGGAAGAGGAGGAGCAGGCGCCACAAACACCCGCCTCGGGCGAGGAGGGCCGAGCTGCTGACCCAAACACGACCCCTGCCTCCCCGCCCAAGCGCCCCCTGGACTTCAGGGCCACGTTGAGGAAGCTCTTCAGCTCCCACAGGTTTCAGGTAGGTGGGCAGAGGCCCGAGGTGCCCGGGGTGGGGCACAGCTGTCAGCTGAGAGTCACAAGGCCAGAGTGGGGGCCCATCTGGGCCACTGCCTCATTCACTGTGCACGTGTCCCCTGACCACTGACCACGTGCCAGGCACCCGGACAGCACTGGGCACACAGGGCAGGTCCCATGCTGTCAGGGATTGAATAGATCATAATTTAAAGGTCCGTCATCTGATGAATGGCTAAACAAAGTGTGGTCTCTCCATACTCAGCCATAAAAAGGAACAAAGCCCTGACACCAGCTACAACGTGGATGAACCTTGAGAATATGATGCTGAGTGAGAGAAGCCAGACACCCCAGGCATTAGGTTTTAAATGACACCATTTATATGAAATGTCCGGAACAGGCCAGACCGTGGGGACAGAGAGTGGGATGGTGGTATTCACAGGTTGGAAGGAGGGAAGAGTGGGCAGTGACTGCTTGGTGGCTATAGGGCTCCCATTTGGGATGATGAAAATGTTCTGGAACTACGTGGTGGTGATGGCCACCACGTGGGGATATACTTAATGCTGCTGAACTTTATGCCAACTTTAAAATGCTTAACATGCAAATTGTACCACACACATACTCACCAAGTAAATTAAAGGGTAAACATTGGAGGCAGAAGAAAACGTGCCTGCATTTATTCAACAAACGTTTTGTGCCAGCCCTGAGTTAACAAGGCCAAGAGGCTCCCATGCCTCACCGACTCGTGGCCATGGGGGCCTCAGGCTCTTCTTGTATGGGGCGATGCGTGAAAGATCTCCTGGTCTTAACACACTGCCAACTTCCAGGTGTGGTTATGGGGAGAACAGGGGAGGGAGATGTGGACTTCAAAAAACAGCAAAGGGAATGGAACTTTCTACCGAGTTCAGGATCTGTCCTCATGTCTTCTGATTTTTGAAGGACCAGTGCAGGATGAGTCTGGCCAGCCCCCTGAACCCCATGCCCCCCAGCCCTCAGGTGGGCAAGCCGGTGTCTAGAAGCATGTCTGAGTCCCAGGAGAATGCAGGAGGCCCAGGGACACTGGGGGAGCATGCAGCTCCTTGTCAGCCCAGTTGCCAAGCGGAGCCTTTTGGGGACCCTGGCCCGAGATAATTCAGGTCCTACCAAGAGCCAAGGTCGTTTCTGGAAGCAGAGAGAAGCAGCCCTCGCCTCTCCCATCATTGACTTTGTTCCCGGATAAAATAGGAAACATTTGTTTTGGGATTTCATCACTTTCGTGTGGCTCAGAGAAGGAATGCAGGCCCAGCCACCCAGCACAGTGCTCTGCTCTGTAGCTGTGACAGGAAAGGAAACGTGGCATTAAGTTGTTGGGGTTGAAATCCCAAACCCTCAATTTCAGGAGCAGAAGGAAGGAGCCATCTTCCTGCCAGCTGCAAGGGGAGCCCTGGACCACGCCCCTCTGAGAGGTTCCCCTCTCTCCTGACTTGGCCCACATGGGCTCGGGCTGGCCCCCTGAGCTGGGGCCTCCAGAGACACTGGTACTGAGGAAAAAAGAAGACTGACTGCCATAAAATAAGTAGAGATGTTTGTCCATCCACCTAACATTCGTTTCTTAGCACCCATGGGCTGGGGACACAGCGGCGAGCGTGGTGGCTACGTCCCAGCCTTCACTCACATGGAGGATCCATGCTCAGCGAGGCAGTCATTCCAGGAATCCCCCAGACAGAGGCTGGCCACAAGCGGAGAGAAGCCCTCGGCAGGGAAACAGAAGGGGGCTGTGAGAGGCCCGGGGTGGGGGAGACCTGTCTGGGATTGGCGGGGGGTGGAGGACTATGGTGAGGGAGGTGATGTTCCGCCCCAAACCTGCAGGCTGGGCAGGAGTGAGCTCTGTGGAGGGGAGGGAGGAGATTCCAGGCAGACAGCCATGTTGCTCAGGGCCCCAGGTGGCCAAGTGTCTGCAGCTGTTCAGGACTTGGGAAGGGTCCACATGACACATGTATGGTGAGAAGAGGGCCCCTTGGCAAAAGAGGAGGCCCTGGAACGTCATCCTCCCTGGGCAGTGGGCAGCCATGGAAGGTCCTCAATGTGAGTGGGAGGGGGTGACAGCAGATTTGGAGAGGGGCTCAGAGCAGCAGCAGGGGGGCCACCTCAGTGCAGGGGACAGGTTCGGGGGTTTGAGCTCTGTCCAGAGAATCAACATCCAAGAAGGTTCTGGAATCCCTGTCTTAGATGCAATTGCCACTTGCTCCACATGGTTTGAGGTGGCCACAGTGACATGATGTATAGTTTACTGCTGTCACTTCACAAATGGGATGGCACAACCCAGGGAGAAAGTACAGGGTGTGTCAGGCCTGCATGGAAACCATGGTGGGCAGGGTAACCGGTAGCCATGAAGGCGGGGGGCGGGGTAGGGGGGTCTTCATTTGTATTACCGGCTTCCTGTGGCTGGGCCCTGTGCTAAGCACCACTCATTGCCTTGTGTAATGCTCCGTTGTCACTCTGTGGTGGAAAATATGACCAACACCCTGTCCCCAGGAGGACACTGAAGCTTAGAGTTAAGGCTGAGGCTCAGCAGTGTTGGGAGCAATGTGCAAGGCCCAGGCCAAGGGGGGAGGGAAGAGCCGGGAGTTGGCCCAGGACTGGCCACTCCGTAGTCCTCATGCGGACCACTGCATTCTGCTGTGGCTGTGGCCGTCTCTGCCGGAGGGGACCAGCCTCCCTGAATGCTCAGGACTTTTCTGTGTGTGTGTGTGACTCCCCTCAGAAATAGTACTGCCTTGTGGACTGGCAGATTCCGGGTCATGGGGTCTGGTTCAGAGAGGCCCGGGTGGGGGCCCAGGCATTGCAGTTTTGTGACCTTGAGCCTGTCTGTCTCTTTTCAGACGTGAGAGTCATATGGCAGCATTTCAGCATTTCAAAGTGAATAATTCCGTGGCATTTACTTAGCACATTCACAATGTCGTGCAACCATCACCACTATCTCATTCCAGAACGTGTTTGTCACCCTGAAAGGGGAGTCGGTCCCCAGGAAACAACCACGCCCCGGCCCGACGACCACGAACCTTTCTGAGTCTGTGGAGTTTCCTGTGCTGGACATTTCGCATACACAGAGTCGTACAATGCACATTGTCTTTGGTGTCTGGCATCTTTCACATCAGCGCGGTGTTTTCTGGGCTCGTACACACTGTAGCATGTATCAGCTCTTCGTTTCTTTCTATGGCTGAGTAGTCAGCCTGCTTTTAATGTTCCTGGGCCTTGGTTTTAAGTCAGACCCCTTTGCTCTAAAATAAAACCGAGGAGGAAGAAAGAAAAAGAATTTAGGGGGAAAATACCCACTAGAAGCTTGAATCTTTATTAAGCTGCTGAATTTGGATATGTGTGAGAACTTCACTGAAAAGCAGTTTGCCATGCAATTTCACCATAAACCATGTCATCAAATCATTTAGTTGCTGAAATAATTAGCTACAGGTTGCAGTGCCCAAAAGGTTTGTAGTCCGTTCTTATGTAGGCCTGAACGTGTAGAACTTCACCCTGAAATTGCAGAAACTGCCAAGGTAAAGGCAAGCTTAGCCTCCAGAGGCCGGAGTCTGCGCCCTGGAGAGCGTAAGAGGCAAGGCCCTGGCGGAAGCAAGTGGGGCCCACAGGCTCCAAAGGGAGAAAGTCACGCGGTGTCCTCTGGGGTTCCTCCCATTGCTGCCATTTCCATCACCACCACGTTGTCCCCATGTTCTCCCTGAACACCGTCATCTCCACCCTGCCATTAGTGTCCTCACCAGAGTCGTCACCACCTCCGTCACCATGACCACCACCGTCACTGAGATCACCACTCACTCTACCCCAGTCCCTTCCACCTTCTTCTGCCAGCAGGCCCTGACGTTGTCTTTCTTTTTTCTTTCTTTCTTTTTTTTTTGACATTGTCTTTCTGACAACTGTTCTCAGTTCTCCATCTGATTGGGGCAGGTACCTCAGGGCTCTGGACTGAAGCTGTTTTATGTGCACAGTGGGTATCATGTGACCCAGCCACCTTAGTGGGCAGTCCGGGAGGTTCCCTCCACAACAACCATCTCTGAGCCTGGATGTGTTTACTACCTTACCGAGAATCTTTTCTGGGCTTACCTTAGCAAGAGAAATTCACAGAACTAGAAAAATAAAGATGTGCCAGATCTTTTTTATTACCTGTTTTTTGCCATTTAGGAATTAGCTGTTTGGTTTGAGAGAGGCTGAGAAGCAGGGAACAAGTAGGAAACAAGAGCAGTGGTGGAGGGTCAATGAGTGGGTACAGAGGTATCCCGGGACAGGCACTGGTCGGAGGCAGACAGGCCGGGAAGGTGGCAAGGAGGCGGAGGGGCTTCTGCCACTTTCGTGGACAGGAGCTGGCCCCCAGCGGGCTCCCTGCAGGGTGCTTGGGCTGGCTATGGTCAGCAGCCTCCCGTTTTTGGCATTTTTCCCTAGTGGTGTCATTCAGATGTTTCAAAACCAGCCCTTTAAAGATGGGATGAGGGCCCTCATCGGGTATCTCATTTGGTTAGAGCATCATTCTGATATGTCAAGGCTGCGGGTTCAATCCTCGGTCAGGGCACATACAGGAAGCTTCCAACAAGTGCATAAGTTAAGTGGAACAATAAATTGGTATTTTTTGTCTCTCTCGAAAAAAATCAATTAAAAAATTAAAGATGGGAGGCAGGTCTCCATCTCAGTCTCATGGTTTCCCGCTCCTTGCCTTGGTGCGCAGGTCATCATCATTTGCCTGGTCGTTCTGGACGCCCTTCTGGTGCTGGCCGAGCTCATCCTGGACCTGAAGATCATCCAGCCCGACAAGAATAACTACGCCGCCAGGGTAGGCCGTCAGCCCCCCTTTCATATGGTTCACTTCTGCGATCTGCACGGGGTGGGGGGGGTGGGCAGAGTGAGGCGGAAAACAGCTGCCTTAGGCCTCATGAGAGAGGAATTTGGGTGGTTTTCGTCAAAGGGCAGAGGAAATGTCTTCCTTTCCAAATTGTCGATGAGCATTTACTACAAGCAGGAAACTTTCCCATGTCTACTGATGGCTAACCCAGACCACTGGGCTGGAGCGCATCTCTGGTTCCAGAGGGAGGAAGACACTGTCCCACCCCCTGGAGGCCGAGTGCTGTTTCTCCTGTAGACTTGCCGAGGGGGTCCCTAGGCTGGAGCCACTGGGGGATGTGCCACCGTTAACCCCCTCACAGTTCCTGCCCGAGCCCCTCCCAGACATTCACCCAAAGGGCAATGGGTGCCCCACGGGAAACAGCCATTTTTTTATTTTTTTAAATGTTTTTTTAAAATTTGTATTTATTTTTAGAGAGAATGGAAGGGAGGGAGAAAGAGAGGGAGACAAACATCAGTTGGTTGCATCTCTCACACCCCTTACTGGGGACCTGGACCACAATGCCCTGACCAGGAATCGAACCAGCGACCTTTTGGTTCGCAGGCCGGTGCTCAATCCACTGAGCCACACCAGCCAGGGCTGAGACAGCCTTTTTTTTTAAAAAAAAAAAAAAACAAATCTTGAGGACATACTTTTTTAAAAAACAAAATTTAATTGATAATGTGAAAATGTCCTTTCAAATGTAAAAGGGAGGGAAGAAAATAAACATTCTTCCCATTTGTGGCCTCTTTCTCAAGGCAGCTGTTAGGTTTTCTTCTGTGGACAGCCCGTCCCGCCAGAGATGAATGAATTTCCTTTCTTCTCCTTCTATTTTTCTAACAGAATCAGTAATATACCTGCTATACTGTCTCGTGCCTTTCTTTTTCAATGTTTTATTCTAAAACATTGGCAAATACACATTTTGCTGTATTTGCTTTATACCTCTGTATATCCCCCAACACACCCGTATAATTACTGTCTGACCATTTGAAAGCTAGACGTCCCGACACTTCACCCCTAAATACCTTGAGACGCATAAGGAGGTCTTTCTCTTACGGAACCATAATGGCATTATCACACCTGAAAGATGATCAGTTCCATAATATCTAATAACCAATGAGCATCCACTGATGAGCACGGGCTGACCAGTGAGACAATGGGGGTGTAAACTCATTTCCAATTCTGTCTTTCCTTCCACGTTGTGTAGTTGTCCTCTTATAAGGAACGACCTTCCTTCTTTTCCCTGGGAAAGTGCGTTTGTGTGCGTTGACCCCTCGCGGTGGACTCGCGGGGTTTTTTGTGTATGTACTCAGCGTATTACAATCATAGTCATTCTTTTCAATACTCAAATTGTCCCAAATTTGGTCACGGTGAGCCTCTTCAAGCAGGACCAGACTGCTGGGTCCTTTTGACGTGACTCCATTGTCTTTGAGCATTTCCTCGCTTTCGGGCCCAAGGTGCTCTCCCAGCTGACTTTGAACTTTCCTGCCCCAGGACGGAAATTGTTACTTTAGTAAAGACCAGTATTGATACATTAAGATCTAGGAACTCTTCGCTTACCGTCTGCCTGGGTGATCATTTCTAGTCGGTCCACACAGACCAGCCTCGGTCTTTTTGACGATCTGTGCAGTGCTCCATAATGCACTTGACTCCTGCCCCCTGAGGAATATCTCAGTTTCTCTGCAAAACGTGTAGAAAATCTTTTGCTTTGCAAATGATGCTGCAGTAACTCTCCTTTCGACATGTCTTCGTGCACACGAGTTTCGCCGCAGGATAAATTCCTAGCGGTGGCGTTGTCACTGGACCGAAGGGGTCTGTATGCCTGCGCACTTCAAAGCCCAGTAAGATATGAGCAGGAGTTTGTAGCCCAGACAGTAAGAATTTATGAAGGAGATGGCGCCATGCTCAGAGTCACGGGTGCTAACACTCTAAGATCTGACTTCCCCATAGCTTCCCGGGGATGGACTTCATAGGGACACAGGCATTACTCATGGTGACTAAAGGAGTTAGGGTCGTGGTCCCTACTGATTGGTTGGTGCTAGGGGAGGGGTAGTTGATCGTTGTATCTGGTCCTGATGTCAGCCACAGAGTCGCTCTGATTTTGCAAGGATTTGTTCTGCGAGATCATTCCGCTTTCCCGGGTCCAGCGCTGAAACACAACCGGGGCCAAGAGGCTATCTTCAGTTTGATCGAAAACTCTGTCTCGGTAGTCAACAGCCCCAGGACCTTGTTCCTGAGATGGCTGGATGATGATCAGAACCCCACTGTCCCGAGAGCTTAATGATTAAACAAGGGAGAGGGAGGTGGGTGTGTCAGCGGGCTGTGTGAGGCCAGTTTGAGTCAAAGGGAAAAAAAAATCAAACAAAAAGGCCAGATTAAAGAAAATAAGGTTTCTGCTCGGTCACAGCATTGCTATGCCATTAGGCATGGTGGCTGTTTTCAAAATGCTGCCATCGCCTAATTGTCCCTCCCAGAGCAGAGCTGAGTTCTGTCGGTGGTGCGCCCAGCTGTGTCACCAGCGGGAGAGCAGGGCCTGCTGCCGGCAGGGGTTTGGGGCTGGTCAGTGAATGAAATCTGTCTGTTGGCCTGGCAGGCACACTCAAGGCCGGCTCGTCTATGTGACCTGCGCCAGGCTGGCTCTGTCTGCTCTCACTGTGCTTCCTTGTCCCCTGCAGGTGTTCCACTACCTAAGCATAGTCATCTTGACCTTCTTTATGATGGAGATTGCCTTTAAAATGTTTGTTTTCCGCTTGGAGTTCTTCCACCACAAGTTTGAAATCCTGGACTCCATTGTCGTTGTGGTTTCGTTCGTCCTCGACATCGTCCTCTTGTTCCGGGAGCACGAGTTTGAGGCTCTGGGCCTGCTCATCCTGCTCCGGCTATGGCGCGTGGCCCGGATCATCAACGGTAGGTCCCCTGTGCTCCCGGGGCACAGAGAGGGGAGAGCGCAGGCAGAGGCCGCCAGTCATGGTTTCCACCTGGTTTCCTGCTCCATGCAGTCCGGAGGAAAGCGGAGGGGTCTATGTGGCGTCCTGCCACCACCTCTGTGGCTACGAGTTGACACCAAGACATGTGCTCGAGAGGAACTACCTTTCTCCCGTAGACACTACTTCCTTGACTGTTGGGTGTTTGTGGAAAGGTTTAGGCCAATCCCTGGAGAGTTTTGTCAAATCGTATCCCACCTTGGGAGGGGCACCATCCAGAAGGGGTGCAAGGAAGCTGAAAAACATTAGACACCCACCAGATTCCGCCCCCTTTTAAATCACAGCACGCGTCAGCCTGATGAAGGCTCTGAGAACTGGGGCGTTTTCCAAACTGACCCACTTGACACTTTCTGGGGACGTAACACCTGCTGTAGACTCCAGGAAACACTGCTTGTTGGTACACTCCATTTGTGCAGGGCGCCTCTGTCTCAGAGAAGCCACGTGTCTGCTGGGACTTTGTGACATCGTGATCACCAGGTGGTTGAGTGTTCAGGTTCAGGCATGCTCAGTTGCCTGCCACAGACCTCCTGTGTCAGAATCACTTCCAGTGAATGCTTTCTTTTTAAAGGAGTCTGATGCAGAGGTGTGGGGTGGAGCCCAGGCAGGGTGTCTATCTTCGAAGCGCTGCCAGGTGATTTGGATACCCAGCCAGGTTTGGGAATCCTTAGACTCGGGCCAACATGATAGGCTGTGGGTCACTATCAGGAGAATGAGTGACAGTGGGGCCTGTTGGAGGTCCCCTGACATGGAGCTCCTTCCCCTGGTGGCACAGTGAGTCCTGTCATAGCCTCCTGAGCCCAGTGCCCACTTGGCTACAGCGAGACCAGGCAGGGAAGGGCCATGGCTGCTGGGATGTGGGGCTGTACAAACAGCTGTGCACGGAGGCACTGTGGGCTTTAGGGGCCAGTTCAGACCTAGTGACTAAAGTAAAGCCCATTAAGAACATTCATCTGGATCCCCTGTCAAAGGAAATAAAGGAGGATTTTCAGATACATTTGATGATGATTATGCTGATTATTTCATTAATCAGACAAAAATACTCTGTACAGAGGTTATGCACAATTGAGGTAGATAAACCATTACTGATTTTCATAAAGGACTCATAACCAGTCACTACCCATTGCCACCATGGTCTTTGGAGACCTGTCTTTGCACATGAAACCGTTTTGGTCACTTCCTTCGTCTCAATAGTAGCAGGACACAGGATGGACTAATGCCCGTTACCACACTGATGTCAAATTTCGTGACATGACATGAAGGTCTGAGAAAGCAACACAAGGCTGCACCAGATTCAGTGAGACAACCAAGACTATGGGGCTCAGGGACCATTGCTCCCGGGCCTCGTGGGCACCACACACGTGGGTAATGGATCCAGGCTCCGTCACTCTTGCTTGGAAAGGGGCGGAGCATCCCCAGCTGCAGCACCGTCTTTTGAGGCAGTGTCCCCCACTGTGGTGTGGGCTTCTGGGAGCCATCAGTGAGGCTGCCCAGGACCCTTCTGTCAGCCGAGATTTAGGTTCTCGCCTGACAACTAACCTGGCCCCAGCTGTGGGAGCAGAGTTGGGAGAGCGACAGACCTGGCGCCACGCCCGAGCATCTCCAGCTTGGCGCTTAGGCAGCTTTTGTGCGCACGGCTGCTCGGCCGTGCTGTCGCGAACGCGCTCTGTGGTAAGGAGCTTAGCGCTCACCAGCTCGGGGATTATGTGGAAGGATTTTTCAGCCCATGGGAACCGAAGAGAAACATTTCACAACTGTGTGGCTCAGAAATGAAGAGTCTGACCTTCCCAGCTCTGGTACTTTCAAGAGGTGACTCCTTGACTTGTCTGTCACCACTCTTCCCAACTGGACACATTTATGAGGAATGTAGATTTCTTTTTTCAAGTGGCTAAATTAGAAATCAATATCATTAAGACCCTCAATTATTTTTCAGGGATAATTATCTCGGTTAAGACACGTTCTGAACGGCAGCTGTTAAGGTTAAAACAGATAAATATACAACTGGCCGCCAAGATCCAACACCTGGAGTTCAGCTGCTCTGAGAAGGTAGGAAAACACTCCTGGGAAGATGCCCCTGGCTGCCGCTGCCCGCCTGCAGCGTGGGGCTCCCCACCGCCAGGCCTTCCACGGTGTGGCGCCCTCCGCCCAGAGCACCCTCCCCTGGGCTAAGTCTTCCTGTCCTTTCAGGGCCACTGAGGTATTGCCTCCCTCCCAGAGCTGTGCCAGGCACCCCTCCTGTTGTCACTGCTGTGGTCCTTCGGACCCCATCCGACCGTATAGCAGCCGCCTTCCGCAGGCTGATTCCTCCAGGAACGGAGCCCCCTTCAGTGTTGGCCCCTAGGCCCAGGCTCAGTGATGGTCACATCCCTGATGAGACTCCGAAGGTAAATTCAGTCATTTGTCTGCTTTTGTAACAACAGGAACAGGAGATCGAAAGACTCAACAAGCTGTTGCGACAGCACGGACTGCTCAGCGAGGCGAAGTAGAGGTGCGCCTGCTCCACTCCAGAGGAGACCCCGCCTCACGGGCTTGCGCCCCTGAAGGAGGATGACGGCCGCCTGTCCTGGGGCCGTCCACAGGACAGGTTTGGTGTGATGCTGTTGCCTGCCTCCCTCCCAGCTCGGATTCTGGAGGGACACAGTCTTTCGGAAGGCTCTCTCTCTTCCTCAAGTGGCCGAGAACCTCCCTCCCCGTCCCCACCTGTACGGTGTCACAAATGTATCATAGGCTGTTTTCTCGTGTTGGACTTTACTCTTGCTTGGAAATGTACAACAAAGCTGGACAATTAGTGGCTGTATATAAAATTTAATCTCATCAAATGTACAGCTTCCACCGTTCGCATGGATACTGAGGCACCCTTTCACGGTAGCACTCTGAAAGACAAAAGAAAAAGAAGCTATCTTCACTACCAGCCCATTCTAGAAAAACCTTTTCTATTTCTTAGCTGTTCTAAACGGCTTGTCTTATGGCGGCTTCCCCCAGGGAGACTGTTCAGATACCCAGCCCCCTCCTTTGCAGCATCCGGCTGCAGCATCCAGCTTCCAGGTGGCTTCAGCAAGTTCTGCCACCTGACAACATTTTTCTCAATTACTGTACAATTAATGTATAAAATAAACTCTCTCCTCCCCCCGGACCCTCCTACTATATTCTTTCTAGCTTCAACTGCTTGGAACTGCTCTATGGCATCCCATACCAGCCCACCAGTTGGAGAGCTACCTAGTGACAGTGCCTGGTACAGAAATGGCAATTGGGCCCAAGACTGCACTGTAATTAATGTGACATTTCGGGGAAGATCCCCTTCTGAGGCCTTATATTATTCTACTTGCATAAGGAGTTTATACAATATTTCATTATTTTTTGTACTCAGTTCAATGGGACCTGAGAAGGAGAGAAACCCTGAACCAAAAACAGTGAGTATTTTAACAGTGACTCACTTAAAGCAGGGGATGGGCAGGGGAGGGGCGAGAACTGGATAAAGCCTCAACACCTGTGCTCCTTCAAGGTCAGCTCTCTCTGCCATCTCCCCAAAGGTGCAATTTGGTTTCCACATACGACCAAGGTCAGATGGCACCCCACTCTGAGGTCAAACCAAGTAGAATAAAATTTCCAGGAGGAGGGAAATGAGTGGAGAGGACAGGTGTGCTGCTCTGGGGGCAACCTCAAGGGTTAGCAGTATAATAACACAGGATGTTTCTGAGGGCCCCACACCCACTATTCTAGAGGTGTGGCCTAGTTTTCTTAATTAACAACTTACATCAAACAAACGGGAAGAAGAAATTGAACGGCAGCTTGGCATTGATGGTTGGCCGAGCTCTGAAGCCTGCCTCTGCAGGTGCAGACACATCCACAAAAGTAACCGCAGTGGAAATGAGAACGGTCCTTTCATTTCCTGGGCTGGTCTGTAAGAAAAAGAGTGACGCAAGCCCCACTGTCCCGTGTGTTCCCGGGGTCACAGAGACGGGACATCTCTCATTCTCTTCCTCTCCCATCACTGTCAGTCAGTTCATGAATCTGATGGGTACGTGGAGGGCTCATCAGCCATTTACGTGGGGGAGAGAGAGCGTTTTTTACCCAGGCTGTCCTCACCAACACATCAATGTCAATCACAACTCAACTTTCATGAGAAGTTGGAAGAGCAAACCTCAATGAGAATGCTACTGTGAATAACACCATCATCAGTGGAGGCTGCTCCTCTAAGAAAGATAATGTGATGGCTACACTGCTTTAGGAATCCAGATCGTTTCCATTTTCATTGTAACCTTTTCCACAAAATAAATTTTACTACTACACTTGCGTTTTGCCTGGACTGGTATCTTCACCTGTACCTAGGAGCTAGCGCTGGACCTACCTCAGGGAGTGAGGATGAAACTAGATCAGCAGTCACGTTGACTACTTTAGCCTGTGGGTTCAGCAGGGACCCGTATTTAGTCCACTTCACTTCTATAACCAAAGCCACTGGGAGCTGGCAGGAATCCTGCAGAACAAAATGCCGTTAATCGGTTTGAATATTACACAACCTCAAGTCGAGCTTAATCTGAAGTTCAGTTTTAATTATAAAACGTCTCACATATTACAGAATGTTCTGAACAAGAGAATGAATAGATTCTAGAAGTTAAAAACTGCTTAGAGAAAGCACGTATTTTTATTTTAAAGTACTCAATGCTCCAAAAATATTTTAACACCTAAAGCACCACTTTTCTATTCCTCCTAAGTGTAAAGAGGCCAGCATTACCTGAGTGGGAGTTATAAGCCCAATACCCTTCGGGGCCTTACCTGCTCTAACTTCTCCTACCTTTTGACACGTACCCCAGGGATACTTTAGGAGAGAAACTGGCCTCCGGTGGGGAAGAGAAAGAGAGGATGGTATTATTAATAGAAATTAAACCTGAATGCATATCATGTTAAAATGCACTTAGAGGAAATGTGTCTGCTTTTCATTTATCTGATTTCATTGGTTGGCAATTAAGGTGTCACACTGGGGGGCAGGCAGAGTCTGTGAGCTGTCTGAGGACACTGCCGACTCTCCACGGGACTCAGAGCGCTGCTGCCACAGTTGGGCTGCCTGATTCAGGCTGGAGCTTGGGGAGCTGGGCTGAGGCCTTTGCCCCTGGGGCCTTTGTTTGGTCAGCCCCAAGGAAAAGGAGGGAGTGGGCCTTCCTGATCTTTTTCCTGCCTTTAGATCTCTTTAGCCAGCAAATGTGATAACTGTTGAAGCATGGTCTGCAGAAGGAATTCTGTTGTATTATTTTCCCTTTGTGTATGTTTAAAAAATTCCCACAATAACAAGTTTTTTAAAACATCTCTTCAAGGCACGAGAAGCTAGCAGGAGTGCTAAGTTTGGTGCCTGCCAAAAAGGCACCGGTGGAATTCCTTAGCGTGGAACTGCCTTTTAAGCAATTTGTGGCTGAAAGATCCCTGAATATCCTGTTATTAGAAGAAGATGCCACACACAGGTGCTATGACTGAGCTTAGCAGAGACTCACCTGTCATTTCTACGTGGGTTTCCTGGGGGGTTGGCACAAAACCCACCCCAGGCCCTCTGAGCTCCCTGGAAGCGCAGACCCTGGCAAAGCTCATGTCCCCACTGCCGCCTTTCCTCCCAACCTATGTTTTTCCTTCTGTTTTTCCAAAGCCTTTTCCTTCAAGAAGCCAGACGCAATCTGCCTGGTTCACTGAGGTGGTGGAGTCGAGCCAAGACTTTGCGGCTGAACAGCAGGGACTGAGAAATCACCGGTCTCCAGGGGGAAGGGCAGGATCAGAGCCGGGTGAGCTGGTCCTCACCCCCACTATCCCTGCTATAAATATGCTAAGCAGATAATGAAAGGCCTGAAGGAACTGTGACAAGAAAAGCTGGGCAATTAAAGGATAAGAGGAGAGCACGCCTCCAGTGATGGGGGCCAGCCCACACTGACTGCTGAGACAAAAGGAAAAGGTGGGCAGAGGAACCACATGTGATCGGGAACCTATTTGTGGGATGTCAACTTCCATTAAACTCCTGGGAACTTTGGAGGTGAAAGCTCTCGCGTGTGGGCTGCTGTGGGACAGCCCTGCGGAGGAACAATGTCTCCGCCTTTCGGAGACAGTCCTCACTCTCACCCCCCATCTCAGTGCCTACAGAGAGGCCTCACGCAACCCCAACAGCGACAGCAGGAACGGTGGGGATGGTGACAAGTGGCAGTTCCCATTTATGGAGTGACCACCTGGCACCATGAATATTAATGACCTCATTAACTCAACAACCCCATGAGACTGATACTATAACTATCTTTCCCACTTCACAGAAGAGGAAATGGGCCCAAACCCATGAAATCGATGGTCAAAGGTAACAGTATAAACAAGGGGCAAGATCAGTATTCAGGACCCAGGCCCATTTGATAACGAAGCCCAAGTCCCCTCTCAGAGCCACCTACCTCCCCCCGGCAAGGAAGAAAAGAGGAGGAAGAAGAGACCACCAGCATGTGGCCTTCAACTCCTTTTACCTTCACATTGGATGCCTGGGTGACAACGTGGATGGGCACCCAGTCCAACACATCCTGGGCCTGGGAATTTCCAAAAGGAGCCACATAATCTGGGAAGCCCTGGCCCTTCAGCAGGCGCCTCACCTTCTCCACGACAAGCGGACACGTGACAGTCCCGGTCAGTCTTTGGAGAAGGAAAGAGAGGTCAGCCGCCGGTGCTCACACCAGCACTTCTCACAGACCTCAGCACCACGCACGCTCTGGCCAGTGTACCTTCTCACCCCCCAGAAAGGAACTGTTTGAAAGAAGCCGCAGTGTCTCTAACTTTGAGAAATCTTCGTTGACCAGGGAGATGAATCCAAACAATGTTTCCCCAGCTGCTCATCAGGCAGCTCTGACAAGAAGGACCCCGTGGCCCAACAATCGGGCAGTACTGCGTGCCCCTGCCCCTCCTGAAGCGGCTGGCATGCTAAAGGCTCCGAGGAGTCCCACAGTAAGGAACCGTGTTTCTAACTTTGATAGGTATCTCCCAAACACACGGGGCCGCAGACCTGCCCCTTCTAACATCCTGTGGCAATGCACTCCACAGAACCCGCATCTGAGACAGGCTGGTTAAAGCGATCAAACCCAATCACGTGCGTGGCGAATACTGGTCTAACCGAAGTCACGATAAAGTTACCCTGGGGAGAAGTAGGAGTGGGAAGTGGAGTACAGGGCGGCAGAGGAAAGAGCCAGGTTTTCATCTCCCGTAGTGGGGACTCTAGAAATAAGCTATAAAACGAAAATATCAACAAATATTAAAACTAAAACATCAACGAATATTTAAAGATTGGCAGGTAAATTCCCCAAAACTCGGCAACAAGAGTTAAAAATGATTGCCCCGGGGTGGGCCACGTGAGGGTAAGAACTGCCGTCTTTATAGCAGGCCACGCAGAGCTATCTGACATTTCACATTACACACGTGTTGGACAATGACAAGACAAACTGAAAGCAGAGCACACGCAGGCTTCCTCTCTCTGGCTTTGTTGTGCATAGCACATCACAATTCAGAAGTGCAGGAAGGGCTTTCAGGGAAAGCATTTCTGCTGTGAACTCAGCAGATGCTGAGCAACCTTAAAAACTAAACATACAAAGCCTTGGGATTTTAAAAATAATCGTCATAGTTTTCCTTTGAACCATGACACATGGTTTATGGTTTTGAGACTCAAAATTAGAAATCAAAAACACTATAAGGTATTGTCACTACTGCTACTACCTATTAATAATCATAATAAGGTACCTTGGGGCTTTCGCAGGCACTTGTCGGCTGCTGCAGATGGCTGGTGAGCAGGGGGAGGGCAGGGATGTTTTGTTTTCTGATCAACCCAAGCAATTTCCAATAGAAGCAAGTTACGCCCTTACCGTAGTTTACAGCCAGACTGCATATTGTAGCCAAATAACACTGGGGTTCGGATCCCCTCTACCGCTAAGCAGTCTTGCTCTGCTGTGCTCCGAAGAATAGTGAGTTGTCCATACCTGTTCTTGGTCTGAATGATCCCAGACCTTCACAGACAGTTAAGGGTGACCACCCAGGACAGCAGCAGTCTGATTCTCAGGAAGCAGGATCACATGTGTGACATGAGGCCTGAGTGAAACCCAAGTATCTCTTCTCTGGGCCTCTGGGACTTTGACGGCTGTTTCCCAGGAGAAGGTAAAAATGGTTATGACTACTTCCTGGATCAGTAGGTCCTCAGAAGAAAAAATTTTCAGAAACTGGCCCTTCAACATTAATTCCAAGCTTTCAAAGTCACTCACTTTGAGCCTCTGTGAAATTAAACGCATCTAAATGTCCATCAGCTTTTCTGTGTTAAGATTTTCATTATAAAACAATGACATTTTCCTGGGTCACGCTGTTTCACCGCCAACCTCAAGTCTCCAAGGAGCCCCACTTGCTGTGTGGCCGGACCCTCCCCTGACCAGAGCCACCCAGAGGGAGCTCTGGCGGAGATTAGTCCCCCCAGCCCACAGGACCCTTGGAGCTAGAGAGAAGCGCGGCCCACGAGCACGGCCAGGGAACTCAACCTCCTCCACAGAACCAGAAAGGATATCCCTTGCGAGGCTGAAATCCGGCAGCCAGCGGGAGGCCCACAACATAACCAGGGTTTCCACTGAGAGGAACTGGCTTTGCATTTTGCTGAAAGACAATGCAGAAATGTCCTCAAGTAATTCTCACTTTAAAAGGAAGCAGCAGAGGGAAATGAAATGCTTTTCATAATAAAACCGGGGACTGCTGACCAATGAAAGAACTTCTCCCCTACTGGGGCTGTGAACGCATGCGCCGAGTGGAGGGGTGCCTCACGCTGTCAAGTGCACGTGCCAGGAACCTCAGTGCCCACCAGGGGAAAGGACGCAGGCCCTGCCCCAGTCGCTCAGACTCCGCAGGTTCAGGGCACGCTTTTGTTCAGCACCAGGGATGGGACGTGGTAACACTTCTAAACTGAGGTTATTTTTTTCACTAACAAATTAGGGTTTCTTTTTACTTGGCAATTAAATACTTCTACAAAAATGCATCAAACTTACCTGAATAAAATGAATTTCAAACTTTTGCTGGAGTGGCATCACTGCATCGCTGACTGTCCCCAGAAGGAGAGAGAGATCGGCTTTTATTATTTCACCTGCATCTGTGTAGGTGAGACTGTACTTCACCTAAAAACAAAATGACACTTCAAATGCATCTGTTCCCATGACCTTTCTGTAGCTCTATTCATAACTCAAATAAAATGTACATAGAAGGGAAACACGTTCCCGCTTCGCCACTTGGGAAGCTGTTCCTTTCCTGTCCCCTTGGGTTACTCGGGGTGCTCCTTCAACATCATGGCTGCTGACAAACAGGGTCCTCCGGGCCTCTCTGCACCCAGCACGTAAGTTTCAATAGGCTGGTCTGGACAGAATAGAGTCAGTCTGTCTCTGCAGGGAAATATTACAACGATGGCAACAACAAATTTTGATGTACTCTTGTAAGACACAGGTTTTTAGAGAAAAAGCCACGTGATTACTTCGGAGACAAAGACACGCCCTCTGATGGGACAGCAGGACGGCGGGCAGGAGGCCAAGTCAAGAAAAGCCAACACGCTGGCATGGGCCAGAACTCCTTTCAGGGGCATCCAGTGAAACCCCTCAGGACCAGGTAGCTGAGTCTGCCACAAGCAGATAGATAAAGCTCTCACAGCCGAATTGGGCGCCTACCTCCAGAACGACGTGAGTGCAGATTTGAACAGCCCCAGCCTGCACCAGAGCCTGCTTCCGGACGTCATTGTCTTCCAGTCGGGTAAGCGTTTTATTTAGCGACTGAACGATGATGGACTGAACAGTGATAGGGACCTGCAAAGTGAAAAAGTCCTGGATTACTGGAGACACACTACAACAGAGGCGAACATCCTGATTCTCTAACAGATCTTGGAAGTTGCTTTAAAAAAAAAAAGTAAAGAAGTCTCTGATATTACTTAATAGCTTGTCTTTCAGAGCACAAACATGAACTCCACACAGATCTGAGTTGGAAATCCCAGCCTAGCCCTTCCTGACTGTGTGGCCGAGGGGTGCAGACAGGAAGTGCGTGAAGCTGCCACTCAAGGACTGGCATGCCAAAGAACTGGTCCAGTGTCATGGTCTCTGGGGCCACACAGCTTGGATTCCTGTCCCAGCTCTATGATGTCCGTCCTGTCTAGCCTCAGGCAAGTAATCCATCTGTGACTCACAGGGCAGAGGGGATAATCACAGGATCCACCTCCTGGGGTTGCTGAGATGTCCACAGGGTTTCAGACACGTGTGCACTTGGGACTATGTGCCTTTCAGTAACACCCATCATGTCTCGTAACAGGTCCGCCCTGCTTGACCGAGCCAATCCCCTCGTCATCCCTTCACTTAGCACATAACCCACTGGGTGCCCGACACACCAGGCACCGCCCTGGTGCTAAGGACATATCATAAATAGGGCCGCTGCCCCACTGACAAGCTTTGAATGGCAGAATCAAAGCACTTTTTAGTGACTTAGAGGTATTTGAGAGCTAGTCCAGTGATTTTCAAACTGGTTCCTGGGACCTGCAGGTTCCACAGAGGAAACAAACAGGAGAGATGGAGCAGCCGCGCAGGCGGAGAACTTCCGGCCACCACCCTTACTCCAACCGGGGGCTTCGGATTCAACCCATGTTACACGGTAGGGAGACCTCTACTTGAGATTTCCTTTGAAGGAGCCCTATAACTAAAACATGTTTGAAAACGCCTTCACAGATGAGGAAAGCCCGGCCCACACAGAGTAGTGTGAAGTTCAAAGCCACATGACTATTTCCTTTCAGATGTCGACCTCAAACACATTTGTGTCCACAGAATTAATGAAATCAATCACAGGAGTTATCACTGTCCCGAGTACTTCCTGTGCCAGACGCTGCACAGAGCATGTCATGTGCACCAAGGCTTCATCTGCTTGACACTTGGGGGGACTGAGGTGCACGTTACCCAAGAAAGTAATGGCAAAGCTGAGTTCTGAACAAGGCAGACTGATTCCACAGGCTCTGGGAGAGTACGACAAGGCCATCGCCTGTATTCACGGGCAGGCAGAGGGCACGGACCCAAGAATAAGAGGTTGATTCATGTTCCTTCTCTCAGACGTAGCCACAAAGAGACAATGGCCTCCTCACCATCGCCTGACAGAGCCCCTGGGCTGGTGGCGACAAGGCTTGGAACACAACCTACCAGCAACTCAACCCCTGAAGCTTCGCTGAGAATGCTGACCACCCACCCGGGTGTGTGCGTTCACTGAGGAAATGTCTGTGCCTTCCACCCTGGATGGACAGTGCCCTGGGAGCTGGCCAGCTGTGCTGACAGCAGACCAGAAGATGTCGAGGGTTGCCGGGAAAGCACAGACGTCGATAGCACCAATTTGGGATTACAGAAGGCTCACCTACTAAAGAGTTTCCTTATTTCATTTCTGCTTGCTTTTTGACAAGTATTTTCACTGTTGGCAATAAGGTGCCCTTCTAATCATAAGTATATTCATTTCAAAAGGCTCAGAAATAAGATAGCACATCATAAATGAACTTTCTATTAAGAAATACTCTTACCTTTGCTTGTGAATTAGGTACCTAGACAAAAAAAAAAAAATTTGTTATATACAACAACAAGAAAGCATTTTTATTGCTTTTTTTTTCAGACTGTGGGTTGAAGGGCATATTCACCTTATTAAAGACTTCACAGAGAGGAAGAGAATACCCTTAATCGAGACCTGCCATCTACACCTTTTTGTACCTATGTCATAATCAAAGAGGTAACCTGACATTTTTCCTTCTACGTTTGTCTCCTTCAGAAGGAACCCTTAATAAACCAGCCCAACAGAGCTAGTCTTAAAGGAAGCCTCTGCGCTTCAGGGTAATTATTTGGGATTTTCCGCATGGTCATCAGTGACACCGCCCTGTGAGGGAGACTTGGCTCCTGCCCTCCCGGTCAAGTGCACCATACTGTGCTCACTGGAAGGACATCCGCACTTTCACAGCCTCCGAAGCAGCCCTCCGCCTTCTCAACACAGCCAGAGCTGAGTTCTGAGGTCTCACCGCCCCTCTCTAATCACAAGACACCCACCCTGTGAGGCCCGGGGGAGCTTTGGGGAGGGTGCTGAGTAGACATGTCCCGGGAGGCCTGTGCTCAAGGAGACCTGGGCCTGCAGGCCTGAGGGAAGACTTCCAGAAAACTGAGAAGTCAACTCCCCTGGACGAATTCGCAGGCCTAGATGGCTAACTTATGAGAAGAGGCAGAAAGGGACAGGAGAGGAAAATGTGAAACTTGATTCTGAAAACTGAAGCCCAGATAGTGCCATGGGCCATCTTTCCCCACCCCCAAAAAGGAAAATCAGGAGATCCAGCTTTCACAAGAATCATGTGGCTTCTAATCATTAAAACACAGTTTCTCCCCTGGCAACCCTCCACGTCATCTACCAGTTGGGCCAGCGGCCTCTCTCATCAATTTCAGTTCAGGCTTTGGTCACTGCGACAGGAAGAAGGGGCTCTTCACTACTACCGCTTTGCCTTCTCCGGCAATCCTACTTCCTGTCCTTCCCTGCTGGCTTATTTCGTCTGCCAACCAGAAAGAGGATTTTCTATTGTTTTCTGGTCTATTTCTGTCACAGACATTTTATAATTTCTAAAGCTTTTGCTTATTGATTTTTTTTAATTCAGGAGACAACCAGTATTGATTACCGTTAAAATGAATGACAAAAAAAAAAAATGAATGAAAGCAAAATATGAGCCAACTCTATAAAAATAGAAATTATTTTAAGTGATTTTTTTTCAGTATCTTTAGTATCAGTATTACCAAAGAACTGGAGACAAAGTTAAAACTGAGTGTCAATCACGTACTGAAATAATATTAGACTTACCATTTTTAAAAAGAGTACAAAGAACAGAAAGCAAATCTAACAAATCAGCTTCACTTCAGAATAATTCTTACCCTCAAAATTTGGGGGCTGCTGTAATAAGCCATGCCCAGGGCTTCGGTGTCTTCACACCACTCCAAATTTATCACTCTGGTGCACTTCACAGCTTGGTTCACCAAAAACGCTGGAAGTCGTAACATTCCCAAGGGGGGAAAAATTAAAAAGAGAAGAAAATGTTCAACTGTCCAATGGTAACTAAAAATCTGTACTCTAAGTAAAACCACAAAATAACTTATGACACGGATATGCATGTTTAAAATAGGGTTTAAAAATCATTTTTCAAATAGGTAACACATTCACATGATTCAAAATCCAGAAGGCACAAAAAAGTACTGAGAGACGCCCCTTTCAGGCCCCTGTGCCCCAGTTCCCCAGAGGCAACCAGCATGAAATTTCTTCTGTACCTTTCTGGAAATATTCTATGCAAATGAAAGTGCATGTGTATATATATTTTACTATTTCTTTCCCCTTTTGGAAACAAACGTACAATATATATTCTGCCCTTTGGTTTCTTCACTGAACAATGTACCTTGGAACTCAGCCTGTCTCAGTACATGAAGAGCTTCCTCCTGCGTTTTTAAGGAATAATTAGTATTCCACTGTGGATGTGCCATAATTTATTCAGCCAGTTCCCCATTATTGGATGCTTAGAGTCACCTCTGGCTTTGCTGTCACAAACAATACTATAATCATTATTTTGCATGTGGGCCAGAGTTTCTGTAGCGCCAACTCCCAGAAATAGAACAGCTGGGTCAAAGGGCATATTCATTCCCAACTTCCATGCAAATTGCTACACTGAGGGTGCTCCAATTTACAGTCCCACCAGCTATGCAGAAGTGTGCCTGCTTCTCCACAGCCCTCCTTTGCTCAGGCTTTGCCAATCCACTAGATGGAAATGGTTTCTCCGTTTGGTTTTAATTTACACTGGTCCTGTTGTGAACAAGGTTAAGCATCTCTTCAACAGAATACATTGGCCTAAGCGTGGGCGAGCCGGTGCCAAGAGGACTGTGCCACCGTTCTGTGGTGCTTCCGAAAGGAGCAGCAGGGCCCATGCGAGGCAGCCACGTGGGGTGCCTCCTGCTCCACCATCACCTAAGTGAGCCTGAGTGAGAAACTGAACGTTCCTCAGTTTCCTCGTCTAAATAATGACAGTAACTCTACCTTAGAGGCACTTAACACACTGAAACACACAGTAGGTGCTTAATAAGTGCCAGCTATTGACAAACTTTAGCTCCAGCGAGGAAAGAACTTTCCCACTGAGGGGGCTGGTTCAGGTGGGGAGCGCCCACCAGTACCAGTACTCAAGCAGTGATGCCCTGGTGGAAAAGATTCTGGCTCTGAACTATGTAACTTTTGGGGCTTCTTTCAACTCTTAAGACTTCCATTTCTAGTGATGAAGCCCGTTTCCTTGTACCGCCATGAAGTTACACTGAGCAAACCCTGTGTTAAGGAGAGAGAAAACTGCCCACTGTCTTACCTGCAGGGTTATCATCGGTGCACAGAGATGACGTGAGGGGAGAAGGAAACCTCAGAAATGAGTCTGAAGTCTGCAGGACAGCTCCATACTGCAGAGAGAATGGCCGACAGATGTCACAATGTTTTTAAGGCATTCACTCAACACTCACCGGACACCTACCACGTGCCAGGCAGCATTTCCGGCATCAGAAGCACAGGGATGAGCCAGAAACAGACACGGTTCCTGCCCTCATGCCGCTGACATCTAGCTGCCCCTCCTTTTCTTTGAAGGGTGTGTACTTCTGTGCCGGCATGTGACTGTGTTTGCAGGCCTTTCCATTCAAGAATTCCTCTGGAAGGGAAGAAGCTGACCCTGGTGTCTGCCTCTGCAGACAGGAACTCGGTGGCCCAGGACAAGGCTGAGAGGTAATTATTTTTCACTAGCAGCACTTATTTAAATAACAGATACAGTCTACATTAATATCATTATATTGATATATGCCTTCCTCGCCAAAACCGAGCCCCATGAAAATTTCCCCCGGTATCCAAAACAAAATATGCAGTTATTAGGCATCCAGCTAATTTTCTTGACTTTAAAAATATCCAAAGGCCTTGGCGCCAGCAAGGGTGTGTGTGTGGAAACAACCCCTCGCTTCCCCTGGAGATGGGAGTGCAAACTGGTATCGATACTTTAAATCTCCAGTCATGTGGACCGAGTTAACCCATTCATGGGAACATAATCGAAGGAGTTAATCAAAGATACATGTATCTATAAAAAGGTTCATCGTGCACTACTGCTAATAGTAAAAACTGGAAAAGAATGTCTGTTACTAGTAGAACAGCTCGACGATAAGGGTGATATACAGACAGAAGGAAGATGTATCAGTCGGATGTGCCCCCAACACGAGTTCTGACAAGTTCCTGGCGGAGCCAGCGTAGGCATACTGAGTTTTTCTCCTCAGTTTAGTGGGGACAGTGGCATGTGTCCCTCCCTGGGCTGTGTGAGGTAATGCCTGGGAAGCTCTGCGTTGTGGCTGACACATAGAAAATGCTCAAGAAATGGAGACTGTTACACTGACAGGGGAAGATGCATGAGATTTATCGCTAAATGGAAAAGGAAGTGCATAGAACGATGTGGCTAACTATACATCCCACTTCCGTACAACACCACGTATATATTAGATGCACCTAAAATCAGGAAGCACCCCAATGTCTTTACAGTGATTTGTGGTGGGCGTTTTGAAGGAGGATGGGGGCCTTTCCATGTCTACTTACGCACCTCTATACTCGTCTTTTAAACTAGCCCATGTAGCTTTTATATTCATTTTAAAAAGAGGCTTCTGCAAATCCTAAAGTTTAGTGGAAGTTAATGACTATCACCTTGAAAGGTTTGCCAAGGGAGAGATATAAAACAGCGCATGTCTTCTCTAGGTCCGTAACCCCAAACACAGCCTTGAGAAGAGCACCGGGCACCCCACGCCTCTGCTGCATGTCCCCGGCAGCGCGCCTCCCACGCCTCTGCTGCGTGTCCCCGGCAGCGCGCCTCCCACACTTGGCTGCCCTTCTGACGTGGGGAAGAACAAAGGAATGTTGCAAAGACAAATGCAGGCTTGCCACAGAGTAAACTATGTTAAACCCTATGTTAGAATTCAACTACTCCACTTTAACTCTCACGATCTTTGATTTACAGGCACAAAATTAAGCTGCTTTGTCTATAATATGAATTCTATGCCTCAGGGAGCTGACTTTACTGGGAACACACTGAAAAATTAACTTGCAAGGACAGGATATTGGCAACAGGACGAAGAGACTTAGGGTCTTGGCTCACCTCATATTCAGGTGTATTTGGAGCATTTGATTTGTCTGTGAAAGAAACACCTGCTTCTGCGCTCAGTGAAAAACCATCAAATGTTTTCATCAATTTATCAAAATTGTTTTCATCGGGCACTTCTGGATTAATAAAGGACAATGCAGGTTTATCTGTTTTTAGAAAAAAAAGTATTTTGAATCAGTATAAAATACTCTAACCCCAACCCCAAGATGCCTCGAATCTGATAAACAAACAGGATCCTCAGACCTGGCCTGTCTCTCTTACAGTGTGGAAGCATGGTTTCGAAAGCCGCAGGAAAGCAGCACAGCAGAAGCCAGTCACTCTCCCCGGCCCACGGACCGAGGACTCTGTTCCGCGAACCTCTGAGGGGAAGCTCTCCCCGCGTGGCTGTGGGCAGGAAAGACCCTGTTTCTACCCTCACCCTGTTGCCTCCGAAGCCCGGGAGAATCCATGCTGTCCATGGAAAAGGTAGGAGTCGGGCTGGCAGGTTCACTGGACCAGTGTTATGTCAGAGAACGTGGCAATGACTGAGCAGCCGTCATTCCAGGTCACAAACCACAGCGCATCCACCTAAGTTTTCACTTATAAGGGGACAAAGCCAAAATGTGAACGTCTCATTCAGAAAAGGTGATAAAGCTTAACCGATACAGCCATGAGTGTGTCTCTGATCTCTGATACCGATAACACTTGACACTTTCTGTGCGCTTTGGATCTAGACACCTATTTGGGCCAAACACTCAGTTAAAAATAAAGATCCTGTTTTCATGCAAATATCCTAGGTAAAAATAAAAGAGAAAAACGGAAATTGAAACCAAAGCTGAACCTGATTCTCAACCATTAAACCAGGAGGAAATAAAAGGGGGAAAAAACCCTCATGTACTGAAATAAATCTAGATTCCTCTGCATGTGTGCATATCATAAATACTTTTGAAATAAAGTATGAGATTTCAAAAGTCAACTACAGTACTTTTACTTTGAAAGAAAATGTGCAGCTCCCCGTGAAAGGACCTCAGGGGACACACCCTAGCCCGACCACAGAGTGACTGCTTCACCTCTATCTAAACAGCACATTTTTCCACAACAGATATTTTAAAAGAAAAAAATGTCAGAGTTTCACAAAGCATGTCACCATCAAATACTTACAGTTTGTAATGTGAATGCAGAAAATAGATGGATTGATCTGGTCGACAATTTTAAATACTCTCTGAGGTGGGTTTGCTGTGAAATTCAATGAATAAATGGCTGCTTTTTGGCTACAGAACTGACTATCACCCCTGAAAATTAAAAAAATGATAAAACGAAGTTTTAAGGCACGTGCACACAATCTTAGCAAGATCATCTCAAAGCTGTCGGATGCCTGTCCTGTGCACACGTTAACACCTGCGTGGAGATATTGCTGAAAGTGTGGGGCTGGCATTGAGTCCATTTCTATTTAGTTTATTCAGTGTTAAAATGTTTGGCACTTGAAAGTTTTTCCTCTAACAGGGAAAACATTAAGACAAGTAGAATAACCTTTGAGGAAATCTTGTCACGTATGAAATATACATCAGGGTATAATTTTGATGTAAATGAAACCTGTAAACTCAGACAGAATCAATTATATAAAATTTTTCAGAACTTTTATAAGTTATCAGAAGGGATCTAAAATTCCTTTTCTTTAGAATAAAGCCTTCTTCAAAGGACCATGAAAATAGGAAAGTGTGAAGTCAGCTGGAAGTTTTGGGGCTTAGAAGGTCAGGGCACAGTCAGGTCTTCAACCAATCCCAGACTTTACAAAACTTAATCACTTCGACTCAGATACAGATATGGTATAGCGGTAGAGGTACAATGGAAATGGGATCGTATTCTACCTCCTGCTTTAAGGCCTTTTCTCACTTAATATATGATGCCCAACTTTTATATCATCAAATATGTTTTTGCAATATTATACTAAGTGACCTCATTGTTCCATCTCTGGTCAGGGCACATAGAAGAATCAACCAATGAGTACGTAAATAAGTGGAATAACAGACTGATGTTTCTCTCAGCAACTGAGCTACCCAGCCAGGGCAAGCAGGATGATTTTCAACAAGGACTGAACCACGCTGTAGTCCAGGTAGCCAGAAAAACCAATCTGACTACAACATCCGAATCTCCAAGCATCTTTACAATATCAGAAGTAGATTCCATTTCCTACTAGCCAATAAAATAGTTTTTCATGGGAAAAACACATTGTACTTCCACAAAGCATTCAATCTATCAAGTATCAATCGCTACAAACCGCTACAAGGTTAAATTTAAATTAGCTCTCTCTGAATATGTTAGTCCCATCCGGAATAAATTAACTTCTTTAAGGGCTGCCATTTTTTTTTTTTCCAAAAAGCTTTGAAATCTGAATGACAAGAAACAGATCATTCAGAAGAGATGATTTCTTTGCCTTGTGATAGACCGGTAACATCATCTTCCATTATTCTCCTACACAATATGAGCCGGGAGAACTCCTGGGAGATTTGCATATCAGAAAAGTATAAACAAAGCTTTCCTAACTATTTATTTCATTTATTGCTACACGTACAATGTCCAAAACAAAGGCTGTACAATTAAACTGCACCTTTCACCCTAGGCTATAAATAAATCTAACTCACAGACACAAAAGTGTGACGCGTTATCTGTTTACAAATTACAGTGAACCGTAATTCAATCTCTGAATACAGAGATGTCATTATAGTCTTTTGTCTGCACTGTCACCTGGCTGGATGCAAGTAAGGGACAGATGCTCTTCGACATACAGTTTGGACAGCATGGCATCTGAAGGATGCAACGTTCCGGAAAAAAACTTCAGGTTGGAGTTTTTCAGCCTGGGGGAGTTTTCACATTCTGCCTCAAAATTTTATAACCTTGGTCCAATTGTATCAGAACCGCCATGTGTCACAAACTTACGTGACAACTGGAATTGAGCAACCAGAGAAGACACTGAAATCCACGGGCCTGCAGTCAGGATCACAACAGCAGTTGACGTCACACTGTGCTGGAGACAGGTCACAGCCACACAAAGCAGCGACTACAGAAACGAGAGGTGAGATGCACAGCATCGCAATCAGCAGGCAGTGACTGCCCCCTACCCCTGCGATGCACCACAAATCCATTTCATACAAATGTCCGTTGGATTTTTGCTACTGCTCTTTGGGGCAAATGTGTGAAGTGAAAATTAGCCAGTTTGAGCACACCGCAGTCCGGGGTTTCCCCAAAGTGGCTAATCATCTCACTCACTTGGAAAGTTGGTTGTGCCCTACCTACAAAGACAGTGATTTGGTAGACGGACTGTGAAACCCAGACGTGCGTTGCTCAGAATTTTCCGGGAGATGCTAATAACGGAGACAGGTTTAAGAACCAGCATGCTAAGTCACTTGCCCGACCACAAGAACCGCCAGTTTAATACTGCAGATCCCCACGCTCCTCCTCTGGAGGTTCTGACTCAGAGGAAGGACCCACTTAAGGCGAACCAGGAATCAGGGTTCTCAATCCTGTTCCTCTCTCAGATGTCACCTGCAGCTCTGAAGCTGAGCTCATATTCACAGGCTATTGGCCAAGAATCAAACTGGCTCAGGTGCTTCGTACTTGGGGTCCTAGAAATATCTTTGGTAATTTAGACAATAAAGTATGGGGAAGTGTAGGACTTTCCCCACTTCGAAACTTTTAATTTTTTAAAACTGATGACTATCTGGACTTTTAATTCCTTTTTTTCATTCTGGCAAACACAGGGGTAAAACCCTTTCGAAGAAATAGCAGAGCCTAAGAATGATAAATACTGAATTCATAGTAGTAATTATTGCTGGGTAGGAGGGAATAAGATCAGAGCTTCAATTTTACCTGTCATGTTTTGTTTCTTTTTTCAAAACAGGATTTCATTCAAAAACAAAGCAAAAAAAAAAAAAAAAAGGATCTCAAATAAATGCTAGCATAGGGCCCATACAACATTCTTACTTATGTGTAGGGATCACTTCACCATAAAAATGAGTTTTGGAAAAATTGTAGCTCAAAGATGGTACAATATCAAAAAGAAACGTGTAAGGAGAAGGGGAAGGCTTTGTTAGTAAATATACAATCCTTTCTTAGCCTGAGACACGAAAAGTTTTCCCCCTTAAATTTCCTTGCTTCTCCCTAGCCAAAAAGTCTTGTGTGCTTAGTAAAACGATAACGCAACTCATGCAGGTAATGTAAAAATTAAAGAATATGTATGTTCCCTGCCTTATGTGTCTAAAATCACAATTTTGATCTGTTCTCCTAAACTTAAAACCCTTGTAGGTAAGCTGGAAGACTACGAAGGACAAAGCAATAGTATTTAATAATTCCACTTAGGAAAAACCGGTGTCTATCCCAGGAAATGAGTGCACTTAATCAGCCAACCAGTATCCGCTGAACAGTCACAGTGTCTAAGAAGTGCTCAGCTGTTCTTCCCACCTCTCAGCATCTACATGCCTGGCTCAGAGAGCAGGGCACCAATGAAAAGAGCTCAGATTCCCGATGAAAATGATCCCTCACTCTTCTCTTCTACCTTTTAACCCATTCTGCAAATGGCTGTCCAGAGTCAGCCTCTCGCTCTAACACATACCAGGATGGAACCCACCATCAGGCAAGTAACTTGCCTACCTGAAAAATAGGGATAACCCACATCATAGGGTGGTCACGAGGATCAAACGAAACACATCACAGATGGAATACTTAACGCAGTACCTGCTACGCAGTAAGCAGTTAGTACATGCCGGCTGTCACTACCATCATCGTGACTTTCACAGGTCTCAAGAGGGATCCTTTTAAAAAGATGAAGAGTGCCCTGGCCAGTGTGGCTCACTTGGTTGGAATATCGTCCTGTAACTGAAAGGTTTGGTCCTGGGTCGGGGCACTTATGAGAGGCAACCCATCGATGTTTCTCTCTCACATTGACGTTTCTCTCCCTCTCTCCTCCCCTCTCTCTAAAATCAATAAACATGCCCTTGGGTGAGGATAATAAATAAGTAAATAAAAAGATGAAGTGCAAATTCATACCCCATATTGGAAAAACAGCCCTGAACACATGTTCTAATAATGATGGTTCAAGGACAGCTTCATTCTGGGGAGAAAGTTCACTAACAGATGGAATACTTTCAAGGATAAATGGTAACCCAGCCTAAAAACATTAGAGAATTCTCGGGCATTGAGTTCTCTGCTGTACTCTGCCTCAATTTATCACTGATTTAACTTCCCGACTAATTCATCAGATCAAGTTTCAAAATAACAGCTTGGTTTTTATATATTGAAACAGCAAATATATTTCTCTGTATTTTTTCTTACAGACTGCTCAACTCATAAAAGAGACCCCTTGGAGAAATGATGGTTCAGGGTGTCAGCCAAGGATGACTTTTCTATTCACTAACACTGAGCCTTATTCAATTCTATAAAAAAAGAAAAAAGATCTTTTTCTCTTAAGAAGGGATAAAAAATATTGTCTGTCCATTGGGGTTACAGTCAGAGGACTTAACTTTTTTTTTAAGAGCACAAACCTCTGAGAAACTACTCAGTGCTATGAACCGTCACCCCAGGAAAATGCATTTTCACAAAATTTTGCACTCAATCTGGGGATCACTGACATCCCCTGAAGTCATTCATGTCAAGTCTGATTATATTCAATAAACGTTTAACTCCAGGATTAGGTCATTTCCTGAGAAATATGTTACTTACCCCTAAAGATGAATCTAATTAGTGGGCATAACCCCTCCCCCATAACGTCCCCTCCAACTCAACACAGGAGGAATCCTGGGTTTTCAGAATTCCAATAAGTGGACAGGATAACGGCCTTGACCTTGTCACATTTCGTAAGCTAAACTTTTGGTGTCTCTTTCTTATAATTGAAAAGTTTCGGTGCATCCTCTGCATTCAATTTTCACAGCTGCCTAGACACTTTCCATTTAATTTCGTCTTTGGCTGCAAAGGTGCAAGGGCTTCATTCATTGCTACCTTTAGCATTGATGTTGTGCAAGACCACTGCCAAGATTTCCAAGATTTGATATGGTCTTGCTTCCGCTCTCTGAGCCTCGGTTCTCTCATCCGTAAGACAAGGATAACATCTGCATCCAAAGGTTGTTGACAGAATGCCTATGAAACACCTAGCAATGCTTGCACAAGGTAAGTGTTCAAATAACGCCAACCATCATTATTATTACATCCCTACCCGGGCTACCCTCTACGGGATGGATCACTGTGGAATCCCCTGGAATTGGCACGTGGTACCCACCATCCGTGACCGGGCTGGGCCTGGGACTGATGGAGGGCTCAGGGGCCCTGGGGGTACCGGGAGGCCTGGGAGACAGGGCAGGTCGGAGAGTCATTGGGGCTGGCTCCGCAGAGTTGAGGCCCTCCGTCGTCACCCCCAGGGTGGCCCCGATCTGGGCACTCACGGATACCCAGAAGTCCAGGAGCACCAGCAGGAGTGGAAGAAGGCCCCGTGGCCCCATCGCCAGGTCGAACCCCGCGCGGCCAGCAACCTTGACCCTGTGTTGCCTGGCAACCACGGCGGCCCGGCGCGGGGCCCCGCTAGCAGTGCGCCGCTAGGCCACGCGAGACTACGGAGGCTGGGGGCGGGGCCTGGGCTGGGAGGGGCGGGGCCGGGCCGGGGCGGACCACTAGGGAAAGGGAGCAGCGGTAGTGTGAGACCAATGGGGATGGGTGGGGGATGTGTATCCGACTTCTTGGTTCCCAAGACGATTGCAACGCTGGTTTAAAAAATTCGGATTTTCAGGTTTAGAGGATTCTGACTCAGTAAGTTTAAGTCAGAGGCCAGGAATCAATATTTTCAACAAATGTCCTGACACAACTGGTGGGGGAACAGAAATTTCGGAACAGCTCTCCTAGCGCTACTAAATAAGGACTCCTGAAGGAGCCAGAGGTGATGAAATCACCATCCTTGTATTTTCTCCTAACCACGCTGTCAACACTTGCTTTGCCTTTTTTTTAGATGTGTCGCGGGAGATGGCCAGATAACTTGTGTTCAATTAGTCTTAAAAGTAATTCTATCGTAATTGTACAAAATGGCACGGAGACCACAAGACTTAGGGAAGCCCCTCCATTCTAAACTGGCTTATGTATAGGGGTCCTCCAGCCTGGGGATGTTGGCTACACCCTTCATACTTAATCTTACAATTCAGAAGTAAATGTCAAAATACTTAAACATATGGTATTTATTCAAGAAACGCAGTTACAGAGAAAGACTCCTTGCTACTCCTTCCCTGCACATCCCTCTGGAAATGACCCCTTTTCAGACCATATGAAAAGCTAAATGTTAAACCAATTCTTGGTGGGCGGTGTGACTCTCAAGTCAGCCAGTGGGAGGGAAGAACCCACCAAAAAAATGACCTCACAACAACCAAAACCCAATTACAACAAGAGAGCCCACATAAAGGGTATAAAGGGCATCCCAAGAGCATCCAGCTCAGGAGATCAAGGAGACTGCACCACTGAGTCCCACAGGTTTCCTACCACAGAAGACAACCCCATGAAGACAGCGAAATCAAAGCAGATCAATCTAATATGCAGAAACACATTTACAAATTCAGAAGAATGCCCACACAGTATATATACCTAGTTTATTAAATTTATATACCAAAGCAAAATCCTCAAAGTGATGGCTTTAGCACCTTTCTGTGGCATTCCAAGGTATATAAAAATATAACGGAATCAAATGTGTAATACAGATATTTCCCTTTTCTTTCTACAAAGGGCTGCTTTAGTATCTAACTGAACTTCTGGACCACTTTTTTTAAAAAAAAATTGTTTATTGATTTTTAGGGAGAGAGAGAGAAATATCAGCCTGCCAGTCCATCCATCCATGCACTCATTGGTTGATTCCCATCTGTGTCTCAGCCGGGGCAACTCAGGAGCAGCAGGACAATGCTCCAACCAACCCAGCCACCTGGCCAGGGCCTGGACCACTTTTAATAACTGATGTAATGCTGCCCTTAAAAAAAACAACAACACTGTATTTTCCAAACCTTCATCTCATAGCTTCTAAATCCAACACTCATTATTGTTTGTTTGTTTTTAACCTTCACTCCAGGTACTTTCTTTTCCATTCCTTAGTATCTGTGAATCACTCTGTCCTATTTGCTGTTTTGAAATTTTAGGCTGTTGGTTTAAATTTCGATAAAGTGCCCTTCAGCTCTAACATTTTTGTCTTTGTGCTCTGTGGTCTGGGAAATAATCTCACCAGCCCTTTTATCTAATCTCAAACACTTGGTAGCTTACAAAATCCAAATGAGGGTTGAATCAACTGAGATCCATTTTGCAAACCTGGGGAACAATAAAACTTCATTGCACAGGGCACCCAAATCTGCCAGGCTTTTTTTTCTTTCAATCCGGATGATCCTGTCTCTCCCCTCCTTCTCAGGCCTTGGTAGGTTCCCTCATTAGGATGGAAGGACACAAGGATGGGCTAACATTTCCATATTTTGTCTAAAACTGCAGCATTTGGGTTTTACGTAAATGTTTGTGATAAAAAATGTCCACCTGTTTCTCCAGGATTATTGGCATTCTCAATTTCTTATAGTCTGTGCCAAATGTTGGGAGGAATCAAGACAATTCAGCTCTTTGGAATTCTGCACTTGGAAGCTGCTGCCTATGAGTAGCCTGAAAACCCAATGAAAGCAGTAGCTAGGCAGAAAAACAGCTAGGGCTGACTTTTCCAGGCACTGTTAACCACTCTGTCTTAGTCTTTCCTGCTGTCCCGGGTGAATTGGTTATTGCTGTTACTAAAGTCATGGTTTCTAAACTGCCTAAAAGTAAGTACCCAGGTTTTCCTATGACTCAGTATCCATCCATCTTTACTGATCTGAGCCAAGTATTTTACAAATAGAGAGGAAGAAGCATCAAGCTTTGTGAAGGGATCGTTTAGAGCTATGGGGAGTTCAAGGCTGTGTGAGGACAAAGGACTGATTCTACTGCTTTGACTGAAGTGAGCAGTCCAATAATGGATTTCTAAATCAAACCCAGAAGAAAATAACGCTCAACTTCTCTCTTCTTCCCATTGCCCATGTGCCTTGTCAACTACCAAGTGCTTCAGATGTTTTCTAAAATATTGGGGGGGGGCGGGGCAGGCAGAAGGGTTATTTGAGTAGGCTTCACATTCTAGAAAGGTCTCACATTTACAAGTTGGACCTTTTCTGAAAATGAAGTAATAAATATGGTTGCAGATATACACACAGGGATAAAAAAAAGAATTCCTTGCTTACCAGACAATTTTAGACTTGCCTTCTATTACTGGGCCATACTGCAGTTTGAATAAACTAGTTGGCTTTTTAAGAATCATGGGTGTACAAATATCTCTTCAAGATCTACTTTAAATTCTTTGGATATCTACAAGAAGTAGGATTACTGGATCATATATAATTCTATTTTTAGGTTTTTTTAGGAACATCCATACTGTCTTCCATAATAGCTGCACCATTTTATATTCTCACCAAACAGTGCACAAGTTTCAACTTCTCTACATCCTCTCCAACTTTTTTTTTGTTTTTTTGCTACAAAAAGCTTTATTGTTTCCATTTGGTCCAATGCAAGGGAGAGGATTCCAGGGTGGTTAAAAGGGTGTCTTGTGGTTTCAGGGAGAGGTTCAGGCAAAAGCCAAATACCAGGGAAATGCAGAGGGGCCCTTCAAAGTCTTATGGGCTCCAAAGGCTTCCTAGTCTTGCTTGAGGGGGAGCAATTTGAAGAGACCGTCCAGCCCAGCATGGGGGCTGGTCAGCGTTTGGATGTTAGTCAGGTGGTCGCCCATCTTCTTGAGGAGTTTCACCTGCTCATCCGGGAAGTGGTTCTGCAGGAAGTCACAGAGTTGAGGATCTGTGCGGGCAGAACCCAGGGCGGACAGGTCCAAAAGGGCCTGGGTCAGGTTCATCTCCAGGACTGTGGTGGTTTCCATGTGTCCTGAGTATCACCCCACTCATTTTGGGAAGGCTTCAGCCCGTCCTGGAAGACAACGGCGCTGGTTTTGCATCTTTAAGAGACGCTCAGAGCCCTCCTGCTTCTCCTCGACCAGCTCACAGAAGTGGCCCAGGCCTCCAGAATCGCATGGTCACAGTTGAAATAGAAGCCCAGAGTGAGGTAGGTGTAGGGGGCCCGCAGATGCTGGATGACCAGGTGGTTGATGGCAGCCTCCACCTGGGTGGAATAATTCTGATGAATTTGGAGCTCATGGTTGTTGGGCAATGAAGAATTACGGTAAACAAACAAACAAACGGTGTTGGCTCTTGGAGGCTGAGGATGGCTGAGGTGTTTCCGAAGGTGGTGCCTAGAAAAGAGGTTGGAGGGTGGTTGGAAAGAAGGGGCATCCCTGGGTATGTTCCATCCAAACCCTGTTGAAGCAAGAGACAGATCCCAGGGCTGCCGAGGGCATTGTCCCACATTTATTTTCTGTCCTACTGATAGTAGCATCCTGAAGGGTGTGAGGTAATTATCTCTTAGTGGTTTTGATTGGCATCTCCCTGATGATTAGTGATGCTGAGCATCTTTTCCTGTGCTTATTGGCCATTTGTATGTCTTCTTTAGTAAACTGTCTATTCAAGTCCTTTGCCCATTTGTAAAGTGGGTTTTTGTTGTTGTTGAGTTTTAGGAATTCCTTATATATTCTGGATATTAACCCCTTATCAGATATAGGGTTTACAATTATTTTCTCCCATTCCATAGGTTGTCTTTTCACTCCATTGATTGTATATTGTCACATATAGAAGTTTTTAAAGTTTTATGTAGTCCCATTTGTCTATTTTATCTTTTGTTGCCTATGCTTTTGGTGTCATATTCATGGTGTCATTGCCAAATCCAGTGTCCTGAAGTTTCCCCCATGTTTTCCTCTGGGAATATAACAGTTTTAGGTCTTAACGTTTAGATAGTTAACCCATTTGCGTTAATTTTTGTATATGGCGCAAGGTAAGGGTCTAACTTAATTCTTTTGCATATGGACACCCAGTTTTCCCAGCACCGTTTGTTCAAAAGACCGTCCTTACCTCATTGTGTAGTCTTGGCACCCTTGTTAAAAATCATTTGGCCGTATATGCAAGCTTGATTTCAATTCACTCCTTTGTATTGTTGACAAGTGTTCCCTTATGGCTGTACTACAATTTCCTCATTCATTTACATTTGAAGGAATTTGAGTTTTCCAGTTTTGGGCAATTACAGATAAAGCCACTATAAACATTCACTTACAGGTATCGTGTGAACATACATTCTCATTTCTCTTGGGTACATACCTAGGAGAGAGATTTCTGAGTTGCATAGTGAGTGTATGTTTAATTTAAAAAAAAAACAAAAACAGCCCAACTTTTTTCCAGAGTGACTGTACGTTTTACATTAGTACCAACAATGAATAAGATTTCCAGTTGCTCCACATGCTTATGAAAACGTGGGACTGTCAGTTTTGTTCTCATTTTCATTTTTAGCTATTCTAGTAAGTGTGCGCTGGCATCCCATTGTGGTTTTACTAGTTGACTTTTCAGAAATTCAGTCATCTTGTAACGGCAAATTTACATTGCACGTTCACATTGCATTTTAATCTTGGGATGCCAAAAGCATTTGTTAAATAGTAAATGAAGAAATTAATTCTTCCTTTTTCTGTAGACAAAGAGCCTCAAAAAATGGAAGTTAGCCGGCCTCCTGGTACCGCTGAGTGGCCCTGCTCCCCACCCTCCTCCTAGTTATGTTTTTGTGCCGTAAACATGTTTTCATCATTGTGCTCAGGACCCACCGATAGTTCTGCTTTCTTTCACCCCTTACTGCTAGCCTGTTAGTGAATTTTTTAAAATAATTTATTTATTTCTAGAGAGAGGGAGAAAGAGAGGGAGAGAAACATCAATGTGTGGTTGCCTCTCTCATGATTCCCCACTGGGGACCTGGCCTGCAACCGAGGCATGTGTCCTGACTGGGAATCGAACCGGCATCCCTTTGGTTCACAGCCCATGCTCAGTTCACTGAGCCACACCAGCCAGGGTTGAACTCTTTTTCTTTTCTTTTTTTTAATTGATATTATTTGTTTTCAGAGAGTGGGGAAGGGAGAGATAAAGAGAGAGAGAAACAGCCCTGGCTGGTGTAGCTCAGTGGATTGAGCGCGGGCTGCAAACCAAAGGGTTATGGGTTCAGTTCCCAGTCAGGGCACATGCCTGGGTTGCGGCTGGGTCCCTGGTGGGGGGGAGTGTGAGAGGCAACCACACATTGATCATTGTCTTTCTCCTTCCCTTCCCCCCTCTCTGAAAATAAATAAAATATTTAAAAAAAGAGAGAGAGAGAGAGAAACATTAATGTGTAAGAGAAACATCAATCAGTTGCCTCTGGCACTGCCCAACCAGGGATCTGGCCTGCAACCCAGGCATGTGCCCTCACCAGGAATTGAACCGGGGATCTTTCAGTTTGCAGGCTGGTACTCAATCCACTGAGCCACCTTAGCCAGGGCAATGAATTCTTCTTGTGTCCTGAACCTGCTTCATTTTGCCCTCCCTGTCATGGGGTCAGGCATTTCTGCTACAGCTTATTTCAAAGCATGTACCTTTTATTAAACCCAGATTGGTTGGAAAGAATGTGGAGACCAAAGAAAAGCAAATACAAGATTAGGTAAGCGTATGTCAAAATCGTCAACTTCACACAGTTGAAGCGTGTTTTCCATACCCAAAAAGAAACACATGGTCTGACAAGAATGCATGTAGTTATGGAGGGAATGCAAAAATTGGAATGTCCTGAAAACTTTGGAGTTATTGTGGCCATAGTTTGAAAAGTCTGGATGGACTGAACCCTTGTTCCAAACCCCCAGAATCTCCGACTCGACATTGTTGTCAGTTTATTCGGGAGGGTTGGGAGAGATGACCTGATGAGAAAAGATGAAGCTTATCTAGGTCTGTTTGGACAAAGACTCCAATTGATACCTCTCTTCTTATGGAGATCACTTGTGAATTCCTTAAAATAAATACAGTCCTTCTGATCTGAACCCAGCTCTGCTCTCTCTCACAGGGCAGCTGCTTACTATAGTGGGATAGTAAAATATTCGTCACATTTTAACTTCTGTCCCCTCCCAACACGAATCAGCCAAAAATGTCCTCTTCAAATGTTCTCTCCTCTTCAAGACATAAGAAGCTGGTGATTGCTACCAGTTTGGGGGGAAAGAAAGCAAGGAGAGTGACTTCAGTTTATCGTTCAGATACTTTTCTATTATAAAAACTAATTTTTAAGTTAAATAACCACAACAATAAAACACATTGACAAAGCGCATGTTACCTCTCTTAACCGTCTCATTCCTACGGTCCCTCAGGGGGAGTGCTGGAAAATAGGGCAAAGTCCCTTCTCCCTCCTGCCAGCCTCGCCCTATGTCTGCTACTTACACCAGACTCAAAAGCAAGTTTTAAGCCTTGGGAACACTTTTTGAGTCTAAAAAAAATTAGACTCCAATGAACACTCTAGTCTTCTATGGTTACTATAAGAAGTATTTGCTTTGAGGAATTAGTGAAAATACATCTCACTGTTCTTAAAATTATTTAAAGGGATGGCATAGGGAAACCAGTGGGCTGCCTGGGTAAATTTCTGTTGGTCACTTGTCACAATGATTTGGAGGCTGGCCATCAGTTTTGACATTCCAGAAACAAAAATCTTTCCAGATCAGCCCAAGATTACTGGGTCATGGTAAGCAGATCCTTCAGAAATCAAGAGAGATGCCTACTTATTGCTCCCTCTTATCTTTCAAATTTCATCTCCTCAAGGAGGCCCTCCTGCCCTGAACCACCTGCATAAATTTTGGAGCAAGACTAGTCTAGGTTAATCCTATTTCATCCCTCATTAGCTGGGTGACCTTTTTTTTTTTTTTAAGAGTTTATTTATTTACTTTTTAGAGAGAGGGGGAGGGAGGGAGAAAAAGAGGGAGAGAAACATCAATGTGTGAGAGATACATCAATTGGTTGCTTCTCACATGCCCACAACTGGGGACCCAGCCCCACAACCCAGGCATGTGCCCTGACTGGGATTCAAACTGGTGACCTTTTGGTTCACAGGCCGGTGCTCAATCCAGTGAGCCACACCAGCCAGAGCTCATTAGCTGGGTGACCTTGATGAAATTACCTAACCTCTCTGATAAAATCCATCATACTGATATTCCCAAAGAAAATCAAAACTAGAGAAGTTTTACTTAACCATATTGGTCTTGCATATGTATTTCTTTCTTCCCACACCATAAAGCTTACTTCCTTTTTAAAGATTTTTTTAAATTTAATTTTTAGAGAGAGGGGAAGGGAAGGAGAAATAGAGGGAGAAAAACGTTAATGTGTGGCTGCCTCTCACATGCCCCCTACCGTGAACCTGACTGGGAATCGAACCAGCAATCCTTTGGTTTGCAAGTCAGCTCTCAGTCCACTGAGCTACACCAGCCAGGACAAGGCATGCAACTCCAACATAATTTTTTTTTTTTTTTTGCTTTATCCCCAAATGCCTACCTAGCATAGTGCTGAGTCTCAGAATAACAATATGAATACTAACACCAAGCACATGATTATTAAAAAACAGGTTAAAACATTTTTTACCTTCACACTTTCACTGAATCCCTTCCCCACCTCCATCCACCCTTTTCTCTGACCGCTCTCTCCGAACCTCGAGCTGCTCTGTTTCAAGTTCGCCAAAGAATAAACACCTGACCTTCTGCAAGTGTTGAGGCAAGGAGTCACAAGAAGGGACTCTGATGCGAACAGTTCCTAGTGTGCTTGTACACGTACAGTTGATGATGTTTTCAGTCCCACCTCTCACCTCAGGTACCTGGGACCTTCGATTCCTGGGTCTGGGCTTCAGCAGCTCCATCTGGCTTGCTCCTGCTGCAAGACCTAATTGAGGTTTGTCTGCTCAGCTAAACCATCCACCCACTTTCTATCTTCCAAAAAGGATTTGACATCTCTGGTGAGCAGCCACCTCCTCTCCCATTCTCTGTGGGCTTAGACCTTTCAGGCTCCTTTTCTGTTGTTGCAGTAGTGTTTCAGGAGAGAGCAGCAAAAACTGCCTGTTTCTGTTTCAGGTACACATTTCCCATACAGGCATAGAGAGGTGGTATAGTGAAATGATTAAAAGCACACATTCTGGAGCCACGGTGTTTAGTGGCAGATCCCTAGTTCTGCCCCTCGCTAGTTGTGTGACCTCAGGCTTTCCGTGCTCAGACTCCTAATTTATAAAATTGGGGATAATAGTGGTTGGTACCTGTCTCAAAATTATATGTGCGTGGCAGGGTGCCAGGCACTTATTAAGCATGGCAAAGGCTTAAAAATGTTACTCCAGAAAGGGTGCAGGGTTCCTCAACTGGAAAGGACAAATTGATGTTGGTTAATTCTGCCTGAAACTAAAGGAGAACAATCGGTTCTCAGGTCATCTTGCCTTGAAGTTGACTGGATTTTCTTCAGCTCCGAGTCCTGAATCTGCCGTTCCGATTTTCCCCTGCAGGTGGCAGCCTTTGTCACCAAAAATTTACACAGCCTACTCAAGAGGAAAACCCTTTCTTTTTTATTCTTTCATTGGTTCTATCGTTCACTCAGCAAATATATGCTGAGCAACTCCTACTGCTAGGAACCAGGGAAACAGCAACGGCCAAGCACACACTGTCATTGCCTTCTCAGAATTCAACGGTTTGCAACAGATCCCAAACAATTCAAAGAAGCTGAGAGGACCTCCCCACACACCCTCAAAGAACATCTCTGATATGAATGTTCTACTATGAGGCACAGCTCTAACTCAATTCTTCACTCATAAATAGAATGCCCTCTTGAGCAAAAATGAGTCTGTAAAGACCATGACTTAATACTAATAACTTTGCAAGCTTACTTGCACTTGAAAGGGGGTTTTCACAAGCCCCACTTTCCAAGAGAAGGGTTGGGGGAGGCTAAGAGGCATCGAAATAGTCACCAAGGCAGAAAGGGGGTGTTGGAGTGGGTGGACCGGAGGATTGAGGAATTATAGGCCAGAGATAACTCACAAAATGTCCCCCCCCCAATTTTAAGCCAAACATGTCATTTTGAAAAAAAAATAATTACTCGAAATTTGGAAATAAGATGAAGAGAAGGCAGAGTTATTCTTTTGATGTCATCTAGGACATTAACGAGCCCACTCAAGAATTAATCTTCTAGCAGGGGTTGGCAAGTTTTTCTGAAAAGGTCCAGAAGGTAAATATTTTAGGCTTTAAGATTATATGCTCTCTGTCACTCTTCAACTCCATTGTCTTAGTACTCTGTCATTGCAGAGCAATGTGGACGATTTGTAAACAAATGGATGTGGCTGTGTTCCAATAAAACTTTACTGTAAATGCCAACTATCAGTGCCAGACATGGCCCACTGGCCCTGTGCGTAGGCCAAGAAATGTGCCTTTGCTTGCCTAGCTATTTACTGTTGATGAAAGGCTCAGGTTTTTGTCTGGTAGAGTTTCAAATGACTTCTCTTCAGTACAAAAAAGAACCCAGAATCTTGATAGTTTTTATTACCCTGCAGAGATTAACCAGTTTTATATCTAAGTTTCCTGTTTCCTCAAAACACTCTCTGAATCAGCTTTACTGTTTCCTCTTCAGCAAGCTGAATAAATTTTTGACGTGTTCATTCTCTATCTGAATGAGTCATGTTTTAACTTTTGACACTGTTAATACCTTTGTTGTTCCCTGGTAATTAGTAATAAAGCCCATTAACTAAGAGCCCTGCATTGTCATGGAGGGTAGCGAGGAAAGAAGGAACTTTTCAATTGAGTACCATTCTGTTGTCAAGCTCAGAGTACAGAAACCCCTGTGGTGGAGACAGAGTATTTGTGTCTTTTTCCTCAGAATCCCCCTCTCCTCAGCCCAAACAAACATAGTTCTTTATATTTCAAAATATGGACTATGGGAAGAATCATTCGATTCCAACTTTTCCATATCCTTACTAACATTTGTTACTTTCTATTATTTTAAAAATTATTTTATAGTGACCATACTAATGGGTGTGAGGCAGAATCATTTTGGATTTTGATTTGTATTTCCCTAATTATTAGTGATGTTGACATCTTTTCCTGTGTTACTGGCCATTTGTATAGAACTTCCTATTCAAGACTTTTGCTCATTTTTTCATCTTTTTTTTTTTTTAGTTGTAGGAGTCCTAATATATTCTGGATATTAATCCCTGATGAGATGTATCATTTGGAATTAATTTCTTGGAGTGACTTTGGTTAATGAACCACTGAAACCAATGTGTCCAGCGTACAACCCCACAGCACATCATCTGTAGACTGCATTATGCTCTCACCACCCAAAGCCCAGTTTCTCTCGGCCTCCATGGATCCCCCTTCACCCTCTTCCACCTCCCTCATCCCCCTTCCCTCTGTTGGTCACCACACTGTTGTCTGGTTTTGTTTTGTTTGTTTGTTTTGCTTAACCCCTTCACCTTTTCACCCAGGAACATTTTTCCAGAAGGAAAAGTGCTATCCTCATACCATTGAAAAAGAACTTTTCCCTACTAATCTGTAGTATTACCTCAGTTTCTTCTCGAGTTTCCATACATGCATGAGTCCCTTTTCCTGTGAATATCTGCCTCCCTGAGCCTTCCCAAGTTCATCTCTCTTTCCATCTGTCTGGTCTGCCTGCTAAGATCACAGTTCTAGCTCTTGAAAACCCCTGTCCTCCCCCAGTTCAGTCAACCAGTCTTCCTTCCTTTGTCTTTCACGCTTCTACCGGCTCTGATCTGGTACGATGATGGAAGCACGTTTTAAAAAAAACAACCTCCTTCCTCCTTGATTTCCTGAGCAAACCTGCCTCCCAGAGACAGCATCTTCCAGGCAGAGCTTCATTAATAGCCATCCTGGCTTTGAGGGTTTCATTAGCTTCCTCCACCTCAACCCACACACCAAAAAACACATCTCCTGTGTGATAAGGACCCTGTTCTTTTTTCATTTTTATTAATAAAATACACCCCATTCATGGGTCAAGTCAGAGTCTGGGCTTCCTAAATCCAAAGCCATCATCAAGGCTCATGCAATTAAGGTATCAGAGCCCACCTGGGATCTAAGCATGTGACAAAAGGAGTTGGGATCAGCCCCCTCCATGGGTCCTGTCCAAGGCCCCAAAGGAAGCTCAGAACAACCTACAAAAGTACAGATGTAGGGCTGCTGACTTCGCAGCATCTACCCCACACCCCGTGCTCGCACTGTAAGAAGGCTACAATCTCACAGACATGAGTTCTGTCAAGTATGAATGATTTAGGTGCCTTTGCTGTATAAAGTCCAGCATAAAGTTTTGCCGACAGATGCACTACAAGCAAAATCTCTCTGCCTAAATGTCTAAAGGCTAAACTCTGCCCTTTTTAAGGGAAGCCTTCCTGGGACAGAAAGGTTTTTTCCCCAATAACCTAATCCCTGTTCCAGCTGCCTGCTGAGGTCAAAGCTGTGCTCACACGGATAGGTCAAGGCCTGGCTCAGAGGCCTTTGTACTCAGGCCTCTGCCAGTTAAAAATCGTGCTGAATAAACTACCTGTCACAAACTGTCCAGGTGAAGAACCTACTTGACCCACAATTACCTTTAAGCCTAGAATCCTGACTGCATCAGAAACTTGATTTCCACATGTTATTTCAGTTCCCAAATGTCCGTCCTCATGCCTCCCTCTCAAAGTTTTCTGAAGAGCAAATTAACATGTTGGGGGGGGGGGCAGTTATGGAGGTAATAATTTACACCCTTCTCAGCCTTTCCACATTCAAAATCCACTGAGAAATAGACATACAATATGAATCAGGCAGCTGGACCTAAACATATCAGCTGTATTGACAAGGCTGACTGGAGAACGTGGCTTCATCATACACTCAGTGCCCCCATGGGTCTCATGATCCACCCAGTCACAGGCTGGGTGACTGCAAGCCTCCTCCATAGGGACAGGCTCCCCGCAGTGGAGGAAGAAACAAAGAGAAAAGGATGGCAACAGGCTTAGCATCTTTTCCCAAACCCACCAGACAGATTACTCCTCATCTCATGAAAGCATGAAAGGAAGAGGTCAGAACTTTCCCCCCAGTAGTTTTTCTCCCGAAGAGTGGAAGTTCCCTCTTCTTCATGTAAATAAGTGGAGGGTAAATTCCCTTCTAACAGCTGCCTTTGGTTTGGGGACTTATTGTTGATTCAATAATTGTAGCCATGGTACCTGGGTCACATGATGTGTTTGTCAGGATTCACTGCATTGTAAGCCAAACTGAGAGCAACTCAAGCAAAATAGAGAATTAATAGGAGTTCAGGGACTGATCTTCTTCAGATAAAGCTGGAAGCAGGGGTGTCTGATGGATGTCACCAGGCCTCTGTCTCTCACCACCTCTAGGCTCTGCTTCTCTCTGTATTGCCTTCCCTCTCAGGCTGGCTCTTTCCAAGTAGAGGCAAAGATGGCCATAAATGGCTCCAAGCTTACGTTCTACCATCTTACTAACCCTAATGAGAATTTCTCCTCAAAATTTTCAGCAAATTCCCATAATGGAGTTTCATTGGCCCAGCTTGGGTCACGTGCCTTCTCTCTGGTCCAATCACTGTGATGAAGAGAATACCATGCTTTGATTGGTCAGACCTGGGTCATCTATCCACCTCTGGTCCAATTCCACTCAATCTTCGTGAACAAAGGTTGTGTGTTGGATTATTCATTCCTCCAAGGACATTTAAAATACTATTATCAGAGAACAGGGGAAATGGGTTCTAGGTGGGAGAGACATGACCATCACACACGATGCAAAACAAGAAAGTTCAATGGATGAACAGCCTCTGACTAGTTCCTTCAGACAGGCTTTCCAGAGCATTCACCAAGAGTAGCTAAATATCCCTCCAGTTCCGCCCAATCCACCCATTAACCTTCTATGAGATGGACATGTCACTCGCCACCTTTCCTCAACTGGAAAATAAGATGCTTGTTCTATGTGATCTGTAAGGTTCTTTTATTCAACAGCATTCACTTAGTAGGTATTTGTTTAGCGCTAACTATATACCAGGCACTGTTCTGGACACTTGAGATAAAGCGGTGAATAAAACAGACGACATCCTCTTCCCTCGTGGAACTTACACTTTAGTCAGGGAGAAGCCAAACGATAAGCAAAACAAGTAAGTCCAGCGTGCTATGAAGAAAAACGCAATGAGACTCTAGGGTGGTCATGTGTTTAAACAGGTGGTCAGAGCAGATGGTCAGGTGAAGCCTGTGTTAAGGGCTCAGTCTGTGGAATCTGTCATTCTCACTCTCGTTGCTGTTCTCATTATCACTGTTATTAGTTTATTTTTAATTATTATACTTTATAATATTATTTATTATTTTATCATTATTACTGTCATAGTAAAAGCTTTTGGTGACTGCCCCTCGGTGACCTCCACCTTAAATATCCTCTGCTTAGCATGTGAGGCCCTCTGCAACAGGTCCGAAACTGGTTTTTGGGATGTAATTCACATACTGCAGCATTCGCCCTTTTAAAGTGTACAGTTCAATGTTTTTTAGTGTATTTATACGGTTGTGCACCCATCACCACTATTGACTCCCAGAACATTGTCACCACCCCCAAAAGAAACCCCACACCCATTACTAGTCACGTCCCACTCTCCTTCCCCCCGGCCCCTGACAACCGCTAACCTGTTTTCTGTCTCTACGGGTTTGCCTGTTCTGGACATTTCATATAAACAGCATCAGACAATATGTGGTCTCTTGGGACTGTTTTCTTCCATGTAGCATAGTGTTTTCAGGGTCCATCGATGTCCAGGCATGCCAGTACTTCACTCCTTTTCGTGAACTAGAAGTTTCTAAACTATTTCCTAGCCCCACTTCTCGTTAGTCCTAATTCAGACCCTAAGGCTGAGGTGCAGTGGACTCCTTGCTCTCTTCCAAGCACTCTGCATCCATTGAGTTTCCATTGCGTCCTCTTGGAATGGTTATGCCCCCTCCTCAGACCTCTGTCTGTCCTTTCAGGTCTCTCACAAACGTCACCTCTTCACGAGGTCCCTTGTGTTCTCTGGCCCCCATGGGCCCCGTTCTCCTCCCCACACTCCTTTATTTCAATCCATGGTGCTTATATTCTCTATATATTTACTTAATTTTAACCCTGCTACTACACTGTGATGGCCGTGAAGGCACCCACTGCCTTTGTGTCCTCTGCCAAAAGCCTCGGTCATAACAAGTGCCCTGCCAAATATCTGCTCACTTATATGGCATTCGTATAACCCAGTGGTTCTAACCAGGGGTGGTTCTGTCCCCTAGGGGACTTTTGGCAATATCTGAGACATTTTGGGTTGTCCCAAACAGGAGGTGAGGCACGTTACTGGCATGTAGTGGCCAGAGGCCAGGGATGCTGCTAAGCCCCTCCCAATGCACAGAACAACCCCCCTCCCCCTACAACAAAGAATTATCTGGCCTAAAATGTCAGTAATACCAAAGTTGAGAAATCTTGCCATAAACTAATTAGTTTTCCTTTTGAATAGGTTAGCTAATAGAAATCAGAAGAGTTCAGTATGCCAGTCTGGCAGGAAATCTCACTAGGGAATTCATACCTTTTTTTTTTTTTTTTTGTGGCTTTTTTTAGGAGCTGCGGGTAACTCCAGTGCAAAGCTCTTTCCTAATGTCATAGAGGTGCCCTGGGAGCACAGTGGTATTTTCAACACTTCTTACCCACTGAGGGTGACAACTGACCTCCCAGGAATCCTTGAAGTGTTAAGAATGTAACTTTGTTAAGCAAGAAAACTCGTAGGGCTTTTTAAGTCTAGCAAAATGTCAAGAGTGAATTATGCTCCTGGGAGAGGACAGGGAAAGATGATTTTTTTCAAAGTGCCCTCTCCTGGCTTCCCCATGCTGGTGAAACTCCTCAAAGCTGGCCCTGGAATAAATGATTCAAGGGAACCTGAGGCCCTGTCTCCTCTCCTTTCCAAAAAGTGCAACAGAGCTTTGAGAAAGGATTCTGTTCACATTGTGCTTCACTGAGCAACTCACTTGCGGGAAACTCATTTGCAAGAAATTCAAGGCACCCATATCACTTAACGGTTAAAACAGCAGCCCCATCAGAGCAGAGGTGACCAGCTTCAGAGTCACATCTTATGTTCCTGCTCATCTCATCCAACCGGTTCTTGTGAGTAACACAGAAATTAATAATATATGTTCTGAAAATGAAAGGCAGGGACAGTCTGCAGGAGTCTGATGAGGCAAGGGATAGAGGTTGACATGCTATTTAAAAAGTTTGTCCTTGGGGTAGAATTACCTGACAGCCTGGCTGGGATTTGAGAGTGGTGTGTGTACTTGAAAGAACAAACTTTAGCACAGCTGGCATAGACATAAATGCCAAGTAGAGGATCTGCAAGGCTCCACCCCCTCTTCTGAGTGTTCTCCAGTTCTTGAGGGCCATAAGCAATAGCAAGGTGTGATTACATCCTTGGGATCACTAAATCTTCTATCCAGCAAACGAACTTTTTTTTGGTCTACACGTTTGACAAAATGTCACTCACTCTGTGAAATGATTTTTCATCCAGTTTTGATGGAAACCCTTAAGGACAGAAACATATAGAGTACATGGCACATTGTAAACTACAAAAGAGTTTAATAATGATAGTAATTAGGGTAACAGAACAATGTGCTTTGAGTGAATGGATGGCAGGACTTTAGATGTATTAAGAAAGGTATAATAAAAGAATAATTTGGGAATCCCAGAAGTAACTTCAGCTCTGTCAAAAGTGATCTGGAAAAGAACCAATGCTTCTGGGTGATATATATTTATATTTCAATAAAACTAAAAATTATTCCAAATTTGATCAGTTGCCTCAAATCTCAATTTTCTTTTATGTGTGAACCTCACTCAATCATTCCTTTATTCAACAAACATTTTTTTATATTACTTATTGTGCCTATTCAATTATTCCTTCTTTTATTCAACAGATGTTTATAAATTCCCCTACTGCATGCCAGGGACTGCATTAGATTCTAATCATACAATCGCAAATGGTCTTTGCCCTTGGAGAGTTTAAGATCTTGTGAAATATTCATTCATTCTTTCATTCATTTAACTGTGTATTTACTGTGTGCCCAAATGTCCAGATGATGGAATCACATTCTAGGGGTTAGAAGGAAGAGCAAGAACATAAAGAACAAAGGCCCCAGGGAAGTTGTGAGCATGGCTAGAGCCGTTAGGGAAGGGGACATGGCATCAAATGGAGAAGAGAGGTATGCAAATGCTAGATTATGTAAAGCAGCACCAGGCATGGCATGTAATATGAATGTACATTTACACACACAAAAAAAACATGTTACACAGTACACTTGGTGAGCTAATCTTCCCATTAGATTACAAACTCCCCATTAAATTTAGTTATTATTCAACTTAAATAATTTCAGAAAAAATATTGCTTAAAATAATAGTCAAAGTGTGGAAAAGGCTACTGCGATGTCTTTGTTAGGGGTGGGCTGAGAGCTTAAAAAAGGTAGGGGGGCTATCTTTCTTGCCAAGGGCTGTCTTTTGACAAGAAGAGGTGGTAGCTGTGGAAGGAAAGAAGAAAAGTGACATCTTTGCAAGCCTTTGGTACTGCATGACCTCTCTGGGCACCTAAGCCAGAGGTTGGGAGACCTGCAGGTGGATCCTCAGAAAATTAAGATTTGCAAAGAAATTTGGGGCCTGGAGTTTTTTATTCTCAATTTGGCAGAACCATTTACAAAGTCTGACACACTTCTGTATGACATATCTGCAGTGGTCGTGCCTGAATCTCCATCACCACGTGCCCCATTCACCTCCCCCTATTCTGATAGGGACGTATAACAATTCCTCGAATTTTCTTAAATACTATGCAAAACGGCTCTTCTCTCCCGATTGCCGCCCCTACACCTTTCCAATATATACATTCTGGAGGTGTCTTTAGATTTGTGTACTTCAGTTTCTTAATATACATACTACCAAAAAATACTACCTGACCTGATCCTAGCTTCTTTCAAGGAATGGTGGCGTTACTTAAAACAAGAGCCTTTAAAAGATATGGTTAAAACGGTAGAAAATTTTCAAACAGCCACCTTAATTCTCACTAACTTCAGTACCAGGTCTGGGGAATCCTCTGAAGTCCTGGATGCTAGGCAGCGAAGTAAAAAACCGACTACTACTCCCAGGAGACATTGCGTCCGCACTTTCTGCGCACGCTCGACCTCGGTGACTGCATAGGGCACCGAGCCTAGGGGGCGGGGCTTAGGCTTAAGCCGTGAATACTGGGCGGGGCTAGGGGCGTAACCAAGGAGGGGGCGGTGCTCCCGGCGCGGCCCGGAACACGCTAGTGGAGCGGAAGATGGCGGCGGCAGCGGTGGCTGCAGCCGGGACCCCACTCGGGCTAAGGCGGAGGTGCCACCTGCTTTGACCTCGCTCTGGCTCCGGTGCGCGCGGCAGAGCGTGTGCGAGGCCCCGCGCGTCGGGTAGGGGCGGCGGCAGCGACTGCGCGCCGCCCTGAGGAGCGCCCCGGCGGCGGCGCTGCTGCGGCTGAGGAGAGAGCCGGCTCCGGGCCTCCGCGTCCTCCTGCTCCCCGTGCCCCCCGCCTCCTCGGGGGGGCGGCGGCGGCGATGTTCTCTGTCCTTTCCTACGGGCGGCTTGTGGCCCGCGCCGTGCTCGGCGGCCTCTCGCAGACCGACCCTAGGGCCGGGGGCGGTGGCGCCAGCGGCGGCGGCGACTACGGGCTGGTGACCGCCGGCTGCGGCTTTGGCAAGGACTTCCGTAAGGGCCTCCTCAAGAAGGGTGCGTGCTACGGGGACGACGCGTGCTTCGTGGCCCGACACCGTTCGGCGGACGTACTTGGTGAGTGCCCTGGCCCGGGTCTCTCACCCCAGCCCGGGACCCGCCTCTTCGGGACTCCCCTGCTCGGGGCTTCCCCCTGTTCTTTGGGCAGCGAGAGGAGCCCGAGAGCCAATAGTAGCTCACACGTAGGGAGCTCTTACTATGTGCCAGGCGCCGTGCCAAGCGCTCCGAGGTTCATTTTCCGCGTAACCAACCCCCATTTTGTAGACGAGGAAACTGAGGCGCGGAGCGGTCAAGCCACGTGCTCAAGGTCACACAGCCCGAGAATGTGACCAGTTCGAGTTCAGAGCCGCACTCTTAGTCACTTGGCTGTGCCAGCCCCGGACGACCTCGTTCCCTCCCCCGCCCCCCTTCCCGGTCCCGCGACACCTGCAGGCTCCTAACCTCGCTCTTGTTCTCTTCCTCCTCCCTCCCTCTGCGCGTCCCGGGGATTCCTGCTTCTTCGCCTGTTCCTGACGCCACAGCCCTGCCAGCAGACAGCCCAGCGGCATTCTTTCGCCGCCTCGATTGTGACCAGACCTCCATCCTTCTCCTTCCTGAGTCTCTTAGTGGGGGCCTCGGGCCTGGTGCACAAGCACTCGCAGTGCATTATCCGAAACTGATCTTGGCCCACTTGAGGTCACCTGGGGTGGGAGAGAGTCTCCTTGACCCAAAATAGAACGGTCAAATCTTCTAGACTGCAGCCAAGAAAGCCCTGAGAATTGGTTAAAGACTTTCAGGCCACAGGTGCTTCCCAAGGCCTATTCCAGTTATGCCTTTGGGAGTGGGAGAGTAGGATGGGAGCTTGCAGAAAGGGCTAAATATAATTCACAAACTTGACCGTAATGTACGTCTGTAGAGACAGTGTATACAACATAGAATCGTATGCAATTAAATCTCTTAATAAAGCACTTTGAAGTTGAAGGACGTGCTGTCATTGAACTTGGATTCAAATGTCACTTTGGTTTCACTTCTCAGGTGAGATTGAGTTTTTGATTACTTTAAATTTCATATGCTGAAACAAAGTTTGGCAGTGGAACAAATGGTACTATAACTTTTTATGACAGTAATTACTTTTTAATTTGATGTCAGTGTAACTGCCTATTATCTTTGCTTCTACTACATGTAATATTTGTGGACATGGAACTGGGCAGGTTGTTCCCAGTTTAATTTATGAATGACCCCATCCTGGGTTGAAAAAGTCATTTAATATTTAGGCAACGCTCCTTTTTTAAAATTTTATTGTTCTAGGCAACATTCTTGATGTTAACTTCAAAAGAGAAAGACAGGCACAGACTCCTCGGAAGGTTGAGGAGCTTGCAGATTGAAACCCTACAAATCTGAAGTCAGTTTGACCCTGACTCGGTATCTTTTTCAAAGGGCTGTCGGTGGCTGTCTTTCTCCATTACGTTTAGAAGCACTTTACTCAATGAGCTTGTAACCTGTGCCGTGTTTTCAAATTGCAGTCATAGTGCAATAGGATAGGGGATCATGAGCCACTAAGCTCCCCCTTATAAATCTGCTATGTGCTGGCTTTTGAGAAAGATTTGTGAAATTTTGGTCAAAGTCATTCAGAAAAAAAGTATAAACATTCCACCCTGTCGGAAAGCTGGCCTAGTTTGATGGTCAGCTTTGCAACTTAGGAGAGCCCTGTGATCTGTGGTTTTGGGCAAGAGTCCCTCAGCTCATTTTCCTCATCTAGACTAGAGGATGAAGGGAGCGGACTCTCTGACTCTTAAGGACTTCTGCCCATCAGGTCATTTCTTTATTTTGTTTTGATTTGAAATGATGGCACCCTTTGTGATATTGCACCTCAAATAACAGCCATTACTTCCTGTCTTATTCATATGGGCACCTCCAGTAGATTTCTTCTGTTTTGTATCTGGCTGTAAACTAGCGGTTCATAGCTTTCCCTGGTTCACAGCCTCTGAGAATTTTCGAGGGCTCATTCAGGGACTTCACTGACCCCATGAAGTCCATCCATGTGCTGTCGAGAGGCCCGTGCGTGGGGAGCAGGTTAAGAACCACAGCTCCGTACCCCTCCTGAAAGGAGTGCTGCCAGGCATCTTCAGCCATATTTGACAGAGCCATTTCTAAAGTGTGTGTGTGTGTGTGTGTAAATCAGAGGGAGGCAGGTTCTGTAGGACTGTCCTGTTGTTGAGCTCTTCTGGAAGGCCATCTTGGAAGCCACCTGAAACAACTCCTGCGTGGCCTCGTTTGATCTTTGGCTTCCACAAACCAGAACGTATGGTGGTGACTTCTGTCATCACAGGTCTGATTATCTCTTGCTATGAAAGAGGTTATGAGTCTCAGTGAGCTTTTTTTTTTAAAGATTTTATGTATTTATTTTTAGACAGAGAGGAAGGGAGGGAGAAAGAGGGAGAGAAACATCAATGTGTGGTTGCCTCTTGTGTACCCCCTACTGGGGACCTGGCCTGCAACCCAGACACATGCCCTGACTGGGAATTGAACCTGTGACCCTTTGGTTTTCAGGTTGCCACTCAGTCCCCTGAGCCACACCAGCCAGGGCGAGTCACAGCAAATTTTTAATACTGCTTTTTTTTACTCTGGAATTTAGAGTTGTAACCTTTATTCAGAAGGTTATATTGAATAATGTTATGTTGAAACTTAGTGTTTTGAACCTTCTAGTTCTATAGATAATTCATTTTCTTTGGATTGACATTGTTTATTGCTAAGTATCTGTGGAACTCACTGGTCATCTAGGACCACTTGATTGTGGAATGAAAGCTGTTTATTACTGTATTAGGGAAAGCCGTTTTATTTCTTTAATTTAGAATTGATCTATTCCATTAGTCATGCAGTGACTAAAAGTACTTGGTCCTTGATAGCATTTTTGTAGAGTCCCCACTGGATTTCTTTCAGGAAAAGCCAACTATGTTGGGTGTGGTAAGACATGGGAACCACTCCTATCCCCTGGAAAATTGGCCAAGGTGCTTTCTCTTTATTAGATCCAACAGGAGTAAACCAGAACCAGCAGGAACTATGTGCACTTTCCTTTTTCCTTCTTCTGTGTGGTTAGTAATTCTCTTACTCTGTAGGGTATGGATGCCCAAGTCCACAAAAATATCAGGTGCCTGGTGTGTCATTACTAGGCCTCCTACAGCCCTAAGCTACTTAACAATAGAATCAAAGCCTGTTGAGAGTTGTAAGACTTAGTAACCTTGGAGTCTAGTTCTTTCATTTTACTGATGAGAAAACAGAGGCCTCCAGAGGGTCCAATGACATTGCTAAGGTTACTCCACTAGCTCATGGCAAAACCAGGACTATCACCAAGACTCCCATTCCAGTCCTTTCCGTTGTAACACTGGTTAGGTTTTCTTGACCAGATAGGTGAATTCAAAACCCTCCTGTCTTCTGGTACTGTTTGTCCTTCTAATGCTTTTCCTGCTTAAGGGTGTGTGTGTGTGTGTGCGTGTGTGTTTACAACTACTTTATTCACCCTGTGACTCATAATTAAAATGCAACAAAGGTCCTGCATACTAAACTGCAGTTTGCTGAAATCACTTCTTTAAAATAAAAAATGGCAGCATGGTCTGTGCCATGTTAATATTGAGTTGTAAAGTAATTCTTATAAAACTGTGGGATATTTGTTTAAGCTTGATAACTTGAAACCTTGAAAAGAAGGAAAACAGTTTCATATTCTAGCCTTTGGATCCGATTTTGATGGTTGCCAGGATTGTGGCCAAGTGTTTTTGTGAGTAACTTTGTGAGTCTTAAAAGTAGTTGTTGTAAGGTATAAGGATTACATGAACAATGTCAAGGTCAAAATTTTACTTAGGAAGTGAATAGATGCGGTAGAATTTGATGTTTTCCAACAGTCATGATAATTTCAATGTATGAGGTAGAACCTCTAAATCTGGAAGTGAGGCGTCCTTTTAACAGAGTCGTCACCATGGGGGAGTGTGTATGGCACTAACTTCAGCCTTTTAAGAAGTCCTCTTTGGAATTTTCCTCAGCTAGATTTCAGTCTTACTGTTATTAAATTAAGATATATAATTCACCTACCATGTCACTTACCTTTCAAAGTAGAAACACTCAGTGGTGTTTAGTATATTCTCAAGGTCGCACAACCACAACCATTAAGTAGTTTCAAAACATAGTAATCACCCCAAAAGAAACTCCCTAGGCCATTGGAAGTCACTCCCCAGTCTCCCCTTTCTCAATCCCTGGCAACAGAAAGTAGATTCTAATTCTGTAGATTTGCCTGTTTTGAACATTTCATGTAAATGGAATCATATCATATCTGATGTATTGTGTCTGGCTTTTCTCACTTAGTATATTTTAAAGGTTCCACCCACAGTGTAGTATGTATCAGTACTTCATATCTTTACATGGCTGAATAATATTCCGTTGTATGGATATACCACCTTCTGTTCATTCATTTATTGAGAGACATTGGGTAGTTTTCACTTTTTGGCCGTTGTGAATAGTGCTACTATGACATATTCATGTATAGGCTTTTATGTGAACATATATTTTCCATTGTCTTGGGTGTATACTTACAAATGGAATTTTCCAGTTGTATTGTAACTCTAACTTTATGAGGAATATAGTTTTAAATACATTTTTTATAGTTCTAATGTAATTATTTTATACCAGGGAAATATTTTTTTAAATGGCAACAATCAGTTATGTAAATTTTAAGATTGGCAGTACTTAATTTTTTATTTTACTTTTTCCTTTTTATTGAATGTATTGGGGTAACACACCAGTTAACAAAATTCTACGGGTTTCAGTTGCACGATTCTGCCACATGTCATCTGTACACTGTGTAGTATGTTCATCACCCGCAGGCAGGTGTCCTCCATCTCCATTTGTCCCTGCCCCCCATACCTTCTCC
>VMDR010002660.1:0-40510 GCA_007922815.1 Macrotus californicus
TAGGTCCAACCATGCTGTTGAAAATGGTAAGATTTCATTCTTTTTATGGCCAAGTAATATTCCATTATATATATGTGCCACAACTTTTTTTTATCTAGTTATTTACTGATGGACACTTGGTCTGCTTCCATACCTTGCCTATTTTAAATAATGCTGCAGTGAACATAGGGCTGCATATATCTTAAGGAAAATAAACAATTTTTAAAACACACTAATAAAAAGATAAAAACTTTATAGAAAAATATACAGAAGATTTGAACAGATTCTTTACTAAAAACATAACTTATGACATTATTAGTTATCAGGAAAATGCAAATTAGAACTGCACACTCACTACAATGACTAAAACTTAAAAGTCTGATAAATACCAAGTGTTGAAAAGGGTATGGATCACTCTCATTCACTTCTGGTGGGAATGGAAAATGATGCAATATTTTGGAAAGCAATTTGGCAATTTATTATAAAGTTAAACATAAATTACTATATGCCCCTGCAATTACATTGATAGGTATTAAACCAAGATAAATAAAAATATATATTGACACAAGACTATTCATAGCAGCAAATGTTCATAGCAGTAAAAAACCAGCAACACTACACATGTATGGTCGCCTGATCTTTGACAAAGGTACCAAGAGTGCATAACGAGGAAAAAATGATCTTTTCAACAACTGGTGTTGAGAAAACTGGATATTCACACGCAAAAGAAAGCATCTGGGCCCACGTTTTACCATACAAAGGGCCAACTCCCAGTGGATTAAAGACTTGAACATAAGACCTGAAACCATAAAACCCTAGAAGAAAACATAAAGGGCAAGTTTCATGATGTTGGTCTTGCAACGGTTTCAGGGATGCGACACCAAAGCGCAGGCAGCAGGTGCAGAAATAGACAAGGGGGGACCACGTTAAACTAAGAAGCTCCTGCACAGCACAGGAAACCATCAACAGAGTAAAAAAATCAACCAATAAAATGGGATAAAATAAAATATTTCCAAACTATATGTCAGATGAGGGGTTAATTTCCAAAATACGTAAGGAACTCCCACAACAACAACAAAATTAACAACTCAATTAAAAAACAACCTAAAGACTTAAATAAACACTTCTCCAAAGAAGATATACAAATGGTCAATGGGTATATGAAAGGATGCTCAAAGTCACTGCTCATCAGGGCGATGCCAATCAAAACCATAATGAGCTATTACTTCGTACCTGTTAGGGTGGCTGTTATAAAACAAGCCAGCGAAAGACAAGTGTTGACAAGGATATGGAGAAATTGGGACCCCTGTACACTGTTGATGTGAATGCAAAATGGGAAACAGTACGGAGGTTCCTCAAAAATTAAAAATAGAACTACATGTGATCCCGAAATCTCACTTCTGGGGATTTATCCAAAAGAATTGAAATCAGCATCTCAAACAGTTATTAGCACCCCAAAATCACTGCAGCACTGTTCGCAATAGCCAAGATTCACAAACAACCTAAAAGTCCACTGATGGATGAATTAATTAAAAAGTGTATATGCATACAGTAGAATATTATTCAGCCTTAAAAACAGAAATCCTGCAATATGTCACCATATGGGTAAAATGTGAAGACATGTTAAGCAAAATTAGCCAGTCACAGAAGGACAAATACTACTTCATTATTCCACTTATATGCCATGTCTACAAGAAAATAGTCAAACTCATGGACAAGAACGGCGGTTAACAGGGACTGCGGGAGAACAGGAAATGGGAAACTGCTAATAAACCGGCATAAACTTTCAGCTGTGCGAGATGAATATGTTCTAGAGATCTGCTGTACAACATTGTGTGCCTATAGTTAACAATACTGTATTATACACAAACATTTAAGGGGGGATATCTTGTGTTACATGTTCCTACCACAATAAAAGAAAATTAAACATCAATGTTTTTGGTTTGGATGTTTATTTTGTGAACTGTACAACTCAAGTGAGTAGCTGTCACTTTGTGGGTACCTAAGCCCCAGCCAGGAGAGGGGAATCTGATTCAGAGCTGACACAAGGAGGGCACTAATGCATATGCACACCAACCACTGTCTGTAAATCCTGCACACGTATGGATGGTGTGTTCTAAGTGTATGTAGAGACATTATTATCAATAAAACAAAGATTCATGTTAAAAAAACAGCAACAACCTAAATATCCATTAACTAAGAAATGGATGAACAAATTGCAGTACATCTATACAATGGAATACTAGTGAGCAATGAAAAGGGGTGAGCTTACTCATACATGCACCAATGGGGATGTGCTCCGAAAGCATTATTCTAAGTGAAGGAAGCTAGACACAAGAGTCTTCACACTGTATGATTCCATTTATATAACATTCTTAAAAAGGCAAAACTATAGCGACAGAAAGCAGATCAGCTTCATCGGAGGTTAAACTACAAAAGGGAACAAGCGATCATTTGGGGGTGAAGGAAAGTTTCTATAGCTTGATTGAGATCGTGGTTACACAACTGTAGATATTTGTCAAAACTTATCAAATTGTACACTTAAAATGAGTAAATTTTATTATATATAATTGTACCTTAAGACAGCTGACATTTTTAAAAGACTGAAATCATTTTCTTCCCCTTCTCACTTCTTGATACCTCATCAAGAGGCTTTAGAATAATTTCTTTTCTAACTTCTTTCCTCCCATTTCCCCTAGATCACCTAATTATTCACCCCGCCCCTGCCAGCAGCAGGAAAAAACCACTGCATTTTGCCTTCTTTCCAATGGCTAAATTGGGTTTTCAGAGACCAGATGGCTCATGACTGAGCCAAAGGAGTCCAGGGGGCCAGAAACTGGGACAATGAGAAAACCAGGGGTGGGGAAGGTTGAGTGGGAAAAATTCTGGACCTGGGCCTAGGGGCTGAGGGTTCCTCGAAAGTGCAGTAGTAACAGTGTGGAGAAGAAGATGAAGACCGGCCCCTACTCGACTACTGCTGGCCCTCAGGAGGGGTCGGTCATGGTAAGTGGGGCTCCTATTCCTGCCTGGTTTATTCCACTGAGTTGTGGGGATTCATTTAGTGAGACTTTGAATGTGAAACCACCTTGGGAGAAACACAATAAACCCTGCACAGATGCAAAATCTTATCGTGACTATTGCTGATGTTATTAGAGTTTGCCAGCACGGAACTCAGCACCCACAGCTCCACTGCAAGCGGAGACCTCCCAGGATGCCATGCTGCCTTCTCCCTCCTTAGTTCCCACCCCCTCCTCCAGCCCTCAGGGTTGGGGGTAGAATTCCTTTGCTCATTGGTGGAATCTGCCACTGCAGTCTTCCACAGGAAGTTTTGGAGAGATCTTAATAAGGCAAGCGATCACAGATGTTCCAACAACCAGGAACAAAAGGCGACAGAAAACATCACCCTAGTGGTATCCAGGTCGGGAAGGACAACCAGGTGCAGTGGTCATTTTTCAGTCCTGACTGGGTCTGAGATCCCCATGTGGACCTCACACTCATTGGGAAGTTCCTCTTTCATTCTCTGCTCTCTTTCCTTTGGGACAGTTTTAAAGGTCACCTAGTCCCTGCCCCTCAAGAAATAGAAGGTTACAGACTCCTAGAGAGAGTTGTCTGCCTCCCCTTTTCAGAGAGCTTTCCCCTGAAAACACGCTGCAGGCTCTTCAGATGTTCACATGAAGAAAGTGCCTTTGGTCTTGCGGTAACCCTGTGTTTCTCTCTCCTGTGCTCTCAGGAGCCCCAGGGGAAAGTGGAGAGGGTAGAGACCAGAGCCTTATCCTTCAACCAAGCTCTGATTTGGTCTGTTTTACCTACTAGGGATGCCCATTAGGTTTAATTTGGAGGGAATAGTTTCCTTGTTTCAAAAAAGAAAAAAAAACACCTGGCAAAGCATTTTTCCAACCCTACGCCATCCTACTGCAATAGCTGAAGCTCCCTAGATCTCATCCAGTCACAGCGCCTCCAGGAGAAGGGCTGCTTGCCCCTCTCTTTCTCCCTGCCTGGAGAAAGACTTCTTGAGTAATCTCACCTAACTCCTCTGTACAAACCCTTCCTCGGTCTCCTCATCTGTAAAATGGGGTTAGTAACAGAACTTCTTTAAAGTATTATCCTGAGGATGAAATGAGTTAAAACATGTAAAGCACTTAACAGAACTTGACACATAGTAAATGCTTAATAAATGTCAGCTGTTATAAATGTCCCACTTCTGCCACTTTGCCTCTCTCCCTTTGGTCTCACCTCTCCATGATCCATCCAGTCTCTACTGCTCTTCCTCCTCTGTCCCCCACCTCCTACCACCAGTCTTCAATGCTCTCATTTCCATGGGCCTTTTCTCTTCAGCATATAAATATGCTCCAATCTCTCATCCTAAAACATTATTTTTCCCTACAACTCTTCCCTTCCTTCTGTAACAGTAGGGAATTGTAACCCACCCTACCATTCTTTTGAGATTATTTCTGTAAGTGCTGACTCTGACTAATATGCAGCTTGTAGATAAACAGCAAGTTTATATAAGAATCCCAGGAACTAATTTCAAAAGACACCAACTCTGACCTTCAGTCATCCCAGCTTTGGGAGCTTTGCTGACCTTCAACCATAAAACTAGGATGATGAAAACCAGGATGGTGCACACCAGACCATCACTTGACCAGGTTCAAGGTCCTTATCAGAATGGTCTGTCCTAGTCTGCACGTAGAGAGCTTTTCAACCCCTCCTCTCAATCTCTTTGTTTTGCTTTCCCTCTCCCTCCTTATAAAAACTTCTGCCTGCACTGAGATGTTGAGATGGGCTTTGAGACAAGAGTCCCCCATCTTCTCAAGATACCAGCACTAGAATAAATCACTTTCCTTTTTACCAGCACCTGTCTCACCAGTTTGGCTTTTGATGCAGCAGGTAGCCAGACCTGCATCTGGTTACACTTCTACAGCCAGCCTTTCAGGAAGAGCTGTCTGCTTTCAGGGATTTTCTTTCATCTTGATTTCCTGCCAACTTGCTGGAATACAGTTCTTTCCCTACAGCCCTAATAGAACTCTCACCAGGGAGGTCCCCAAGGATCTGGTTGCCCAATCCAGTGAAATTTCTCAGTTCCTAATTGACTTTTCAGTAGTACTGATTGGCCAAACCCTCCTTCTTGTAATACCCCCTCCCTTGACTTCCAGGGAAGTGGTCTGCCTGTTCTCCCTACTACTACCTTGTTCATAGTAATAAGAGAAAACCAGCCACCGTGCTGAGAGGAGCCCAACCAGTCCACGGAGAGGAGGGGTCCATGTGGGAAGGAGCAAACAACTACCATCAACCCACCATCCATTTGATGACTGTCCTGAAAATGAATCTTCTATCCTTGGTCAAGCTTGTCCAACTGATGTCACGTGGGCAGAAAAGAGCTGTCCCTAACAAGCAGATTTCTAAGCTAAACAAATACTTATTGATCTGTAGGTTCTGGGATGGTTAGAAGACATTAAATTTGGAGTGGTTTATTATGCATCTCATAGTGGATTATGGTTGTTGGCTACTCTGTCTCTCCAACTAGACTATAAGCTACTTCAGGGAGAGACAGCTCTGTATCAGATACTGATTGAATTAATACACTACTTCCATACATATCAGCCCTGTGGCGTAGGTACTGATGTTGCCATTACTTCCTCCCCCGCCCCTTTAAAAAATATTTTATTGTTACTCTGTTGCTGTTGTCCCAATTTTTCCCCCTTCACCCCTCCTCTGCCCAGTCAACTCCCCACTTCCACAGACTTTCTCCACCCTGTTGTCCCTGTCCATGGGTCACTCATGAATGTTCCTTGACTACTCCTTTCTCCTTCCCACCCTCATCCTCCTCTTCCCTCCCTTCTGGTCACTGTCAGTCTGTTCCTTGTTTCCATGCCTCTTGTTCTATTTTGCTCATTAGTTTATTTTGTTCATCAGATTCCTCTTATAGGTGAGAGCATATGGTATTTGCTTTCACTGACTGGCTTACAAGGCTGAGAGAAAAGAAGTGGCTCAAATTAAGCTGCAAATAGTGGACCCCATCCCCTTTTCCCATTTCCTTAAGAATGCATGAAAGCACCCTTTCCCCAACAGAAAGGGTCTTCTCTTCTCCTTACTCGGTGTCTCCCCACAGAGCTCAGAAGACAATGAACACTCCATAACTGCTTGCCTGTCCATTTATTCTCTAAGCCCTTACTGCCTGCCAGGACTTGACATACAGTAACTGTAAAACAATAGAATGAAGAAGTAGATATCATCATCACCATTTTACAGATGAGAAATTTAGTAACAAGATCAAAGCCACACTGCTAGGAAGAGGCTGAGGTGGGAGTTGAATTCAGTCCTCATCACAGCCCCCCACATTATGCTGTTGCCACAGAAGAAGCTATGTATACAGTAGGCCAAACAGGAGGCCTGGGTTCAAATTCTAGAGACATCTAGCTGTGTGGTTTGGGGCTAGTCACTTGAGCTCTCTGAGCCTATTCCCTGATCTGTGAAGTCCACCACCTCACTGGGTTACTTTGGGTGTCCTAAGAAGTAACCAGCATGAAAGCTCTGTGGATGACGCAGAGTGCAGGTGGCATGGCATTGCTGGTTGTTACTGCAATGGCCCATCTCATGGACCACCATGTGCTCTTCTGAAAGCGTGATTTAATTCCAGGGAGGTAGCAGGTACAGGGGAATGATTGGCTTAGAATCAGGCCAATTTGAATACACATAGCATCTTTGTTGTTTACAGTTCTGTAACTTTGGGAAAGTCTCTGAACTCCTCTGAGCACTTCACTTGTCTCTCAAATAGGCATAATGATTGTAAAACCTCATTCGATAGTTAAGAATTAAATGAGAAAATGTACCTTAGGAATTCAGCCCACAGTAGTGTATACTAAATGATAGTCAGTCTATTCTTGAATTAGTTGCTGTATTTCCCAGCCAAATGACATACTCCATACCTTTTGTGTCTCTATCCCCATGAACATGCACAGGCCTGCCACCAATTACCTGTTCAACATTTGCTAAACTGAGAGCAGTGTCTGCCTGGTCAGCTGTGTTTCTTTTTTTTTTCCACATTTTTTTATTGTTATTCAAGTACAGTTGTCTCTATTGCCCCCTACCATCCCCCCTGACCCCAGCCATCCCCACTTCCCACTCTTGATCCTACCCCTCCCTTTGGCTTTGTCCATGTGTCCTTTATACATGTTCTTAAAAACCCTCCCCCCTTTTCCCCCCTTTCTCCCTCCCACCTCCCCTCTGGTAACTGTCAGTTTGTTCTTTATTTCAGTGTCTCTGGTTATATTTTACTTGCTTGTTTGTTTTGTTGATTAGGTTCCACTTATAGTGAGATCATATGGTATTTGTCTTTCGCCACCTGGCTTATTTCACTTAGCATAATGCTCTGCAGTTCCATCCCTGCTGTCACAAGGGATAGGAGCTCCTTCCTTCTTTCTTCACTTATACAATACAGTGTTACCAACTATGGTCATTATGTTTTCCATTAGGTTCTCAGACCTTTCATTTAATAGCTGAAAATCTGTAGCCTTTTACCGAACTCTCTTTATACTGCCACCCCTCAGATCCTGGCAACCAATTTTCTCTTTGTTTCTAAGTTTGACTGTTTTTTTTCAATTTCACATACAAGTGATGCCATGTAGTCTTTGTCCTTCTCTGGCTTATTTCACTTAGCATGTCCTCCAGGTCCATCCATGATGGCACAAATGGCAGGATTTCTTTCTTTCTTATGGTTACATAAGATTCCATTGTGTGTGTGTGTATGTGTATCTCAGTTTTTCTTTACCCATTCATCCACTGATGGACACTTAAGTTTTTTCCATGTCTTGGCTATTGTGAATAATGCTTCAATAAACATGTGAGTGCAGTTATCTCCTCCAGGTCCATATATGTTTTCCTGTACATATATGTAGCCAGAAGTGGCATTGCTGGATCATATAGTATTTCTATATTTTAATTTTTTGAGTAATCTCCATACTGTTTTCCACAGTGGCTACACCAATGTACAGTCCCACTAACACCTGTTATCTCTTGTCTTTTTGTTGATAGTCATTCTAACAGGTGTGAGGTGATATCTCATTACATTCTTGATTTGTGTTTCCCTATGATTAGCAATGTCAAGCACCTTTTTGTGTGCCTGTTGGCCAATTGTATGTCTTCTTTAGAAAAATATCTATTCAGATTCTTTGCCCATTTTTATTTATTTTTATTTTGCTTGTATTTTTAAATATATTTTCTTGATTATGGTATTACAGTTGTCCCATTATTTTCTCCCCTTTATTCCCCTCTGCCCTGCACCCCACCCGCACCAGCATTCCCCCACCTTAGTTCATGTCCATGGGTCATACATATAAATTCTTTGGCTTCTTCATCTCCCATACTATTCTTAACCTCCCCCTATTTTGTACCTACCATTTATGCTTCTTATTCCCTGTGCTTCCCCCCCCCATTCTCCCCCACTCTACCTCCCCACTGATAACTCTCCATGTGATCTCCATTTCTGTGATTCTGTTCCTGTACTAGTTGTTTGCTTAGTTTTTTTTTTTTTAGGTTCAGTTGTCAATAGTTATGAGTTTCTTATCATTTTACTGCTCTTATTTTTGATCATCTTCTTTTTCATAGATAAGACCCTTTAACATTTCATATAAGGGCTTGGTGATGATGAACTCCTTTAACTTGATCTTATCTGGGAAGCACCTGATCTGCCCTTCCATTCTAAATGATAGTTTTGCTGGGTAATCTTGGGTGTTGGTCCTTGCCTTTCATGACTTTGAATACTTCATTCCAGCCCCTTCTTGCCTGTAAGGCTTCTTATGAGAAATCAGCTGATGAGTTTTATGGGAACTCTTTTGTAGGTAGGTAACTGTCTCCTTTTCTCTTGCTGCTTTTAAGATTCTCTCCTCTTTCATCTTGGGTAATGTAATTATGATGTGCTTTGGTGTGTGCTTCCTTGGGTCCAACTTTTTTGGGACTCTCTGAACTTCGTGGACTTCCTGGAAGTCTATTTCTTTTGCCAGATTGGGAAGTTCTCCGACATTATTTTTTCAAATAAGTTGTCCATTTCTTTCTCTTCCTCTTCTCCTTCTGGCACTCCTATGATTTGGATGTTGGAATGTTTAAAGATGTCCTGGAGGTGCCTAAGCCTCTCCTCATTTTTTTGAATTCTTGTTTCTTCATTCTGTTCCAGTTGAATGTTTATTTCTTCCTTCTGCTCCAAATCATTGATTTGAGATCCTGTTTCCTTCCCATCACTGTTGGTTCCCTGCACATTTTCCTTTATTTCACTGTTTATAGTCTTCACTTCTTCCTCTATTTTGTGACCACGTTCAACCATTTCTGTGAGCATCCCAGTTACCAGTGTTTTGAACTATGCATCTGATAGGTTGGCTATCTCCTCATCGCTTAGTTGTATTTTTGGAGCTTTGATTTGTTCCTTCATTTGTCCTCTATTTCTTTGTCTCAGCACATCTGTTACACAGTAAGAGGTGGAGCCTTAGTTATTCTCCAGGGTGTGGCAACTCATATTACTGCGTTGTGGTACTGTATATGGGTGAGGGGTCAGAGAGGGAACAATGCCAGTTGCTAGGCTTTCAGTCACTTCCCCCACTAACCACAAGCAAACCGGGCCCTTTTGGTGCTGATTCCCAGGTGGGTGGGTGGGTTTGTGTACATTCTAGGACCCTGTGGGTCTCTCCAATGAACTCATGTGTGAGGCTGGGAGTTTCTCTTGCTGCCACAACCCCCATAGATTTTTGCAGTCAGAGGTTTTTGAGGCTTTATTTCCCCACGCGGGAACCCTAGGTTGTGTGGACTATCTTGCTTCCCACTTGTTCCTCCTGGTTTATCTGCAAGCAAATGTGGGACCACCGGTCTGCCAGCCACTGCTTTGCCATGAGTCCTCTCCCCCAACTGCCTGTCTCTGCCCCTCCTACCAATCTGGATGAAGTTTCTTCTTTAACTCCTTGGTTGTCAGACATCCACACAGTTTGATTTTCTGGCAGTTTTCATAATTTTTTGTTTTTAAATTTGTTGTTGACCTTCTTTTGGTTGTGTGAGGAGGCAAAATGTATATACCTACACCTCCATCTTGGCCGGAAGTTCCCCCTTTGCCCATTTTTAAATCAGATTGTTTGTTTCTTGACAATGAGTTGTCTGAGTTCTTTATGTATTTTGGATATTAACTCCTTATCAGATACATGATTTGCAAATATCTTCTCCCATTCCATCAGTTGCCTTTTCATTCTGTTGATGGTTTCCTTTGCTGCACAGGAGCTTTTTAGTTTGATGCAGGCTCACTTGTTAGTTTTCACTTTTGTTGCCCAGTGCATTCCTTATCACATTTACCACAGTGGTGGACACACAGTGCCGCTGTCTCTTTTGTTACAGCACTTCAGAGTTTATACAGCATTTTCTCACACATCTTTTAATCTTTGTACTGCCTTGTGAGTCACACCTAATTACTCCCCTTTGCAGATAAGAGACAGAGATGTGACCTGGTTTTCTTGTTGTCACACAGCTGGTAAGGGGTGGAACAAGTATTGCACTCAGGTGCTCTGGTCCTAGGAGTGCTCCTTCATGGAGCAGCGGGGGAGGAACATATATTCAAAGGAGAAATTTCATCAGGGTCTGTCTCGAACCAGAGGAGGTAGCATGGCCCTGCAGAAAGCCAGCAGGTTATAAGTTTGGCCACTGGAGTGGCTAGGAATCTTAGACAGATTATCTGACCTTCAGTCTCAGTTTCCTCTGCTGTAAAGGGGAAGTCATAAAAGAAATAACCTCATAGGGTTTCTGTGAGGGTCAAACAAATAGCCTATATCATGTTTAGTATGCAGTGCTCAGCATGTGGCAGGGCAACATAAAAAATCTGCACCATGCACTGGTATGGGGTTCAGGAAATCTAGCGTCAAAGCCCAGTTTTGCCACCTTCTAGTTAACAGCTTGGCCTGCTTGAGCTTCAGTTTCCTTCCCTGTAACAGAGGGCACTAATAGCATTTACCTTCAGGTGCGATCATGAGGGTTAAGTGAGTGAATATATCCAAAGCGTTAAGAACCGTGCCAGGCTCAGTGAGTAGGTCCCTGCTGCTCCTAGACCCAGAGTTCATCACCCTCAGCTGTGGGGATGGCACTGCTTCTACCAATAGCCAAAGTTTATGTTTAGGAAACAGGCTAAAGTGGATGGAAGCCTCAGCTGGAGATCCCAGCCTGCCCCAATCTTCAAATCTCCAAATTCTGCCCACCCTTCAGAGCCCAGCACCAGACATTTCCCCTCCAAAGTCTTCCCTAGCTCACGATTGTGCTTCCCCACCCCCTCCACCGCCCCTGCCCGGGCTGGAAGCACTCACGTCTGGATTCCCACAGCAGTCTCCCTAGCAGGCTCCAACGTTGATTTTTGCTGCCCTGTATTGCCAATGTCTATATAGATGTTGCATCCCCCTATACTGGAGTCAGCTTTGCAGGACAGAGCCACGACTGTGACCAATTCATGTCTACATCCAGTACCGGATGTAGCCCAGCTCATTGATACTGTTTATTGACTCAGTGCATGAATAAGTTTCTATTACTGAGGATGCTACTGAGAAATGGGAATTAAACGTGCACATTCATGAAATGGGCGCATTCATGGAAAAGCCCAGGCATGTACCATAGAGACATCATTATCACATGTGCAAGCCCTTTCCATACATTTCCTCATTTCACAGATGAGGAGACTCAGAGAGACTAAGACACTTGCTTAATATCACACAGCTTTGGCATCAACATGGCAGTCCTTGGGAAGCTTAACTCGACCTGGAAACTCAGTCTGTAACCTGAGTGTGCCAGGAGGCCCCAAGCTTCTCCTCTTCTACACTCACCACCCCAGCCCAGCCCTAGAACTGACAGGCTTCCTCTCGGGCCCCAAGCTGCACACTGACCTCTCTCCTTCCTGCCCAGCAGGGTGGTACTGCTAGAAACCCCAGAGCCATTCAGTTGCCTACCTCAAAGCCAATTTGAAGTCCAATGCCTTTGTAGGGAGCCAGGAGGGCACCTGGCACCAGGCAGGGTGGCTCAGTGTGAATGACAAAGCTGGGAGCCTGGCTGCACCTTGCCAGCTTCCCTCACAAGAGAGAATAAAGAGATCTCTATATTACCTGGCAGACAGGTACCTGGCTGCCAGATAAAGCCAGCTTGAGAGGACACACCAAGGCCACCTGGCCTATGCCAGCCTCAGAGGCCGCTTCACACCGCGGCCCACCCCATGACTCCAGAGCAACATGCCCACATGACAGTAACTCACCCACTCTTAATCAACTGTGGGCATGCATTGTTTTTCTAGGAATAATGAAGTCCTGATCAATAATAATGACTACATTTGTGCAGTAGTTCTGATTTATGGAAAATGATAGTAGTAATAATAATATTGTCCATTATAATTATAATAATTAATGTTAATATTAATGTCACTTGACTGATGAGGAAACTAAGGCCAAGCAAGGTTTGGTGACCTCCTGAGAACCCACAGCTGAGACTCTAGCCCCCGCCCTTCCAATGCTGTGTGCTGCCCCAGCACCCACTCCCACTACACCACTCACCCCACAGCAGGCATCTGCAGGGGAGGAGACCACTGGGCTGTGCATGGAAGAGCCTTGATCTTGCCTTCCATAGCACAGGCAGACTTTGGGGACTTAGACAAAAACATAAAACCTCATCCAGTCAATCCCCAATCCCATAGCTTCAATGGACCTCCTAGCCAGCTGCTCATGTGTACCCATCCAACTCACATACCTAGAGAAACTCCTGTTGCTTTTGATGAACCAGCTACATGCTAACATGTAACATGCTTTCATATGCCTGCTCGGTGTGCAAAGATTCATACACATAAACACACACATGACTCTTGGTACACAGACACACCTTAACACACACACTTTACTTCATGAACACACCCAGGGCTCTCATAAAAATGTACACTGGTCCTGAATAGACAGTGGTCCTTTGGTGTCTGCAGGGGATTGGTCCCAGGATCCCCTGCAAATACCAAGATCTACAGATGCTCATCTCATATATATGTGGTGTTTGCATATAACCTGCACACAGCCTCTGGTATACTTTAAATCATCTCTAAATTACTCCTGATTCCAAATACAATGTAAGTGCTATGTAAATAGTTGTTATGCTGAATTGTTTAGGGAATAGTGGCAAGAATAAAAAGTCTGCTCACGTTCAGTACAGACAAAACCATGCAGGCCTACTATATAATACATGTCAGCAACAACATAACTTTTTTTCTTGCAAATATTTTTGATCCATGGTTAGTTGAATCCACAGATGCAGAACCTTCAAATACAAAGGGCCGACTGCAGTCCCAGTCTCACACTCAATATACACTCCCCAAACCTATGCACACACATTCTGCACATACCTGTACATGAATGCAGACACTCTTAGATGTGCAGATGCACATATGTGTATTTCTACATATAGCCCTGCATGTGCAGCTGTGTGCACACACATTCACACACATGCAGGACTGAGACCGAGCATGTTCTATCCCCTACAGGAGCCCTCCAGAGCATGTGGGCCATGGAAGGATGCCATATCCCATAAGGACCAGGAATTCATCCACCTTTTGGTTACTCATGGATGGCGTTCTTCCAGTCCTCTAGTCCAGCCTTGCACAGAATGATAGAGATGAGTGGGCCAAAGGCCAAGTTCAGAGCTGCAGCAACATGAACGACTATCATGGGCATGCTGCCCCCAACCTTTTCATCCCTAAACACTGAGCCATGTTCTGGATCAGGCCTTGCCTGGGGCAGGTACTTCCCACACCACAGGGCACCCCCAAAACTAGAGTGGGGATAGCTATGTCAGGGTTTAAGAGGCTAAGCTTATATGTGAATCTTGGAAGATTCCACTTTAGTTGTGTGATCTTGGGTGGGTCACCTTAACCTCTTTGAGTCTCAGTTAGCTCATCTGTGAAATAGGGATAATACCCTTCTATTAGGATTGTGTGGATAAAATGAGATAATAAATGTACATAAGTGCCCAGCACATAGCAGAAATTAGTACATGGATATTGAAAGATTGAATAAATAAGTGAATATCAAATGATTGTAAATTGCACTCCAGGGCTCTCTGTGCAGAAGTGCTGTCCCTCTTTCGCCCGTTGAACCTGTTTTCTGTAGTTGTGGGTCACGTCACTCCCCTGCTCAGAGTCCCCACACCCATCTTAAAGAACAACTTTCCTTTGCCAGCTATCATCCTGTGTATTTACTCTTCTTTGTAGCAAACTCATCGAACAGTTTTCTATACTCACTTTCTACAATTCCTGTCATTCTGTCATCTTCTAAACTTATTAGGGAAATTTCAAACATATTTTTTGCCAGTTTTCTAGCCCCAACATTTCTTTTGGAAAAATTTTAAAAGAATTTATTTATTTATTTTAGACAGAGGGGAAGGGAGGGAGAAAGAGAGGGAAAGAAACATCGATGTGTGGTTGCTTCTCACACACCCCCCACTGGGGACCTAGCCTCGCCTGAAACCCAGGCCTGTGCCCTGACTGGAAATCAAGCGAGCAACCCTTTGGTTCGCAGGCCAGCACTCAGTCCACTGAGCCACACCAGCTGGGGCTAGCACCAACATTTTTGCCACAGTACTTTAAAGCAGGGGTCCCCAACCTCCCTCCTTCTGGTCGGAGGACACCGCTTGCATTATCACCTGAACTCCACCTCCTGTCTCACCACCCCCACCCCCACCCCAACCTTGGTCCATGAAAAAATTGTCTTCCATGAAACCTATCCCTGGTGCCAAAAAGGTTGGTGACCACTGTTTTAAAGCATACCCCAGAAATAATATCATTTCACCCAGAATGTATCTCTAAGAGGTAAGGACTTTAAAAAGATGTAACAGTCATTATGACACCTAACTAAATGAACAACAATTCTCTAATACCAGCTAATATGTCATCTGTGTTCAAACTTCCCTGATTGCCTTAAAAATGTCTTTTTACAGTTGCTTCATCTGACTCAGGACCTAATCGAGGTCCACACGTTACATTTGGTTGACTTGTCTCTTAAGCCTTTTCTCCCTTCTCTCTTAAACCCACACTGACCAAGCCTCCACCCCCACAACTACACGGTTCTGGGGCACCAACTCCCTCGGGGTTGCTAAAGCCAGTGGACAGCTCTCATTCCTCGCCCTGCTCCAGAGTTTGATTCTCTGTTCCCGCCCTCCTTGCTGAAACACCTCCTTGCCAGAACACAGAGTGGTCTTCCAGCTTTCCCCCTCCCTCTCAGCGTCTATCCCCACATCTTGACACTGGAATGCTCCAAGGCTCCATCCCTGCTCTTCTTCAGTCTTCTTTACTCACGCCTAGGAGGTGTCATGCAGTCTCAAGGCTTTGAAAGCCATCCCAAATGTGTATCTCCAGTCTGTTCCAAAAGCCTACTGATCGTCTCCACTTGAATATCTATCTAAGAGGCATCTCTACCTTCACATGTCTAAATCTCCACCCCTCATCTTTCCTCCCACAGACTTCCCCAACTCCATCTCCCAATGACTTTGACCCAAACTCTCCGACTCACCCTCTGTTGTCTTTCTCTCACACCCCACACTAATCCCTCAGGAGGCACTGTTGCTTCCATCTCTTGCTGGGACTTTGCAAGTCTCCTATCTGACCTCTCTACTTCTGACTTTCTTCTCCCTTCAGTCTATTCCCAATCCAGACTCAACCGAGCAGCTGAAGCTCCCTGTAAGCATTCTCTGCTCAAAACTCTCCAACTGTTACTGGGTTTTCTGAAGGAAAAGCCAAACTCTTCACAACAAACTCCAAGGCCCACCAGTATTTCTCAACAACAAACCCTGTTCCTTGGGGCAGGAAAACTCTTCCCTGTGGTGCTGTCCTGTGCACCTTTGGACCGTCTGACAGCCCTTGTTCCCTCGATGCCAGCAGGGAAACACTTCCCCCTTACGTGACAGGTGTGGCTTCGCGGTAGCATCTTTCCTACAAGCATTTTCACTGCAAAGATGTTCACCCCATAATTAATTGGCACTAAGGCAGTTTTGCTGCCAAAAAAAAAAAAGAGATAAAATCATAACAAATAAAAGAGGGACATTAAAATGAGCCACAAAATGAAAAGGTTTTATTGTGAAATGCAAAATTGTGTATGCATTTAAAATGTGTAGATTCATGGTAATATAAGACTGATTTTATATTGTGTCTTGTGCCTAAGCACTTGTCTTCACTCTGTGGGAAGTGTGGGCTCAACTCCGTGCCTTGTCTCTCCTCCTAGTGCAGTTTCAAAATAAGAAAACAATTAGCTCTTGGCGTAAAAATCCTCCTGTGGAAGAAAGGCTATTTTAAAACACTGCTATGTAACTATTTCTCCACCACTTCCTCAATGGAGAAAGGCAACCAACCTGACCAATCCCCAGTCCCTCCGAACAGAAACCAAAAACACTGTCAACCAGTTATTTTATCCTTTTTTACAGCAAAATTGTCACACGGCCAATTAGTTATGAGGTGAAAATGTTTGCAGCAAAAATGCTTATAGCAAAGAAATCTACGGCAGAGATGCTATCATGGAAGTACCTAGAACCTCCCCCTTAACCCTGCCAGCCATGTGACAACTAAAATGTCCCCACACATTCCCAGCCGAGAATCTCTTACAAGACTTGCTTCACCCCTGCCCTCTCCTGCCCTCCCTGCACCCCATGGGTGGCTCTGATCTGGCCTCAGACTGCTCTCCCTGCACTCCCTCTGCTGTCTCACTGGGCCAAACAGGCAGGCTCCCACGCCGGCCTTTGTGCTGGCTGTTGCCCCTTGCAGAGAACAGCCTTCTCCAGGTCCTTGCTCAGGTGCTGTCTTCTCAGTGAGGCCTGCCCAGGGCATCCTGTTTGAAATGACAAGTCCCTTTAGTCCCAGGCCCCCTTCTCTATTTTTCTCTAGAGCACTTAACCCATCAGATGTACTTACTATATGTGTTCATTATTATTCTTGTTTATTTTTTGTCTGTAAGCTTCATGGAGGAATTTGGGGGTTTGGGGTTCACTGTTGTACCCAGTGCCTGGAACAGTAAAAGGTTCACAGTAAGCAAGCAATAAACATTTGTTACGTGAAAGAAAAGATGCAGAGGCCATGAACATAAACCCACGTAGAGAAGAAAACAAGCACTTTTAAGTCACAGGAATAAAGAATTAATTTCATTCTTAGAAAGGACTGGAGTATGTTCAGCCTGGGGTGGGAAGTAGGGGAGAGGCTATGAGAACCTCAATTTATTCCTCATATCCGTAGAGGGACACTTCCTGAAAGAGATGGGGTTTCAGCTCCTTTCGAACCAGATTATAACACCCTGGCAGCTCCCTCAACCCCAGGGAACAAAAGTGAGCCAAGCTGGACGAGTGTTGAAAAATTATCAGGCTGGGAAGAATACTCCATAAATCATATTTCTAATGTAATTTAGCAGTATCTGTAGGAGACGAAAGCAGCAAGTCAGCAGCTGCAGGGCCAAGTTCAAATGGAACCCCTCGATAGTGTCTGCCCACTCCCACCCCTGCACCTTCAGAAAAGGCCACCCCAACGGATCACACAGAGGCAGGCTACTCAGAGTTTGCCTTCCAAACTCAGAGCAGGCAAGAAGAGAGAACCCAGGTGCACAGCCATTCAATAAAATACTTTGCAGTGATTAAAAACAATGAGGCAGTTCTTCTCATACCTAAGATGGAAGGATCACCAAGACAAATTATTAGGGGGAAAAGCAAGGTGCAAAACAGTGTATAATATACTACAAGTTGTGTAAAGGGACACACATGCATGCACGCGCACACACACACTTGAACGTACACAGAATTCCCTGAAAGGACACATGACAAATTGCTAACAGTGGCTGTTGGTGCGGTGGCAGTGGAAGAGAGTGGGTTGGAAACAGGCGGGGAGACACTTTTCATTGTAAACTCTTGCATCTTTAAACTATTGTACTATATCAATATATCACCTACTTGAAAAGAGTGAATTACACTTTAAAAAGAACACAACAAGGTTAAATTAAAAAATTTAATTAAAAACCAAGGCCCTTGTGAACAGTTCAGGGTTTTTGGTATTAAAACACAAGCCACTTGCATAACGATAGGTGACCTGAAGTGGGTGGACAAAGTCCTTCTAGTAGAACGGGCCCAGGGGCTTTAGCTGACCTGTCCCTTCTGCTGCCCAGGGCTGAGCAAGCCAGTGGGTTCCTAGGTGCCATCCAGAGCCAGGCTGGGTCAGAACTTGGATGACTGAGGCAGGGGCGTAAGGGGTGGTCCAGCTATACTCGCTGGATCAAAGGGCTCCTCCCTCCGGACTCAGGTTCTCGGAGAGCAGTGAGATCAGGCACAGCATCCCACAAAGCCACTTGCAGCAGGAAGGGGTAGGCTTAGATGTGCTCCCCTGAAAGAAAAAGAGACTGGGGGTCCAGAGATAGTGGACAGGAAGGCCAGGGGAAGGAGGTCTGACTTCAAATGTCCGAGGGGCTGCCAAAGAGGAAAAGGAGGAGCCCTGTTCTGAGCCCCCCCGGAAGACACAGAAAGGTGGGAAAGTGTGCTCTGCCTTCAAAAGCATTTTCTGGCCCAGTTCTTGCCAGAAAGGCCCCAAAATAACAGCATCCATTCTGAGTCCCCACTATGTGCTAGTCACTTGGCTTACTTGGTGACTTATTTTCTTAATTGTCACAGCGATCCTACCAGGTGAGTGTTCTCCCAGCTTTGCAGATAAGGAAACCAAAGCCACCACTGCTCAAGATCACACAGTGAGGACGACGCAAACCCAGTGCCACACTCCGTGTGTCTGTGCCGCTGAGACGAAACGATCGAAGGGCCTTTTCATGCTCAATAACGCAGCTTCGCGGGCTGAGCACGGCACTGGTCCGAGGCAAACAGAGGGAGAGGAGGGCTCGTCATGCTTATGGATGGAATTAGGGTAGGATCTGTTAGCCGAAATGCTTCATCATAGGTTGGCCCAGAATTCTAAGATTATGCGATCCATTAAATTCAAATATAAATATGGGGAGGCGAAATAGAGCCGCGCTTCTCTTGCCAAGGTGTCTTGGGAACAAGGAAGGTGCATGCTGAGTAGAAGCTGGACCGCCGGGACACCATCCTGATCCCTGCCGCCCGCCTTCTTCTTCAAAGGGAATCCACGCGCAGCAGCCCAGGCTGAGACCTACGGAGGCCGGGGAAAGGAGCGCACAGCCGCTCCGAGGGCCGGCACCCCTGGGGGAGCAGCCTGGGCTGAGGGTGAGCGGGTCGTGGTCTGGAGCCCGGGATGCCGTGAGGCTCCGGGGCTACGGCGGCGGCAGCTGCAGGGCCGGGCGATGACGCAGCACGGAAGCCCCCTTCCCTCCCCTCGTTCCTAGGCAAGGTCGGGAGGCGTCGGCGGCGCTGGGGATGCTGCCAGACGCCGTGGGCGGGCGGGCGGCGAGCGCGCCAGGCTGAGCCGGCGAGGGCGCTGTGGCGGGGAAAGACCAAGGGAACAGCCACGCTCGGGAGACGGGCCCGGGGATGGAGGCGGGGAACACGGGGGAGCACGCGGCCCCGGAAGCCGAGAGGGGGCGCCGCGGCCCGCCAGCGCCTGAACGCCCAGGTGTGGCGCGGGGCAGGAACGGCGGCGGTGCTGCGTTTCCTGAGCGTGTGACTCAGCACTGCCTCACTCGGCGGGGGCGTGGGGGGCGCGCGCGCGGTGCGGCCGGGGTGCTTGGCTTCCCCGCGCTGGGGGGCCCTCCCCGCGGGGATGCGTAGAGGGGTGCGTGGGCCCGGAGATTCCATTCTGCCTGTCAGCAGCTCCCCGGCCCGCCCACACAGCCTCAGGCACCGCTGCGGGTTCCCTCCCCAACGAGAAGGCCCCGGGAAAGCGGCCGGAGGAGGACGGGCTTTCCCCAGGCGTTCGGAGCGAGTTTGGGAGCAGGGGGCAGGAGAGGAGACACGAGCTGGGGAGTGGGCTGGGTCCTGAACTCTGCCTTCCAGCTGCTTCCGGATTTTCAGCATTAATGGCTGGAAGGAGACCAGTGGAAATTCCTGGGGTATTTAGAGCTGGAGGCCCCTGCAGAAGTCAACGTCATCCTTCCCGGACCTGCAGGGCCGACCTACGTGGGGCCCACCGGTGTCTGGCTCCTTTTGTTTTCTTTTCTTGGAAGGGAGAGTGAATTCAGTCACAATCGATGCCCCATCCTGAGCTCCCTTCCTAAGGCTCTTGAAGTCACTTTTTACGTTTGGCTAGGTCCTTCGTGCAGTAGCAACATCTTAACTTTGTGAGCTGAGGGGGGAGAGGGGCACAAAGTGATTGTTCCCCTTTGGCCTATGGAAGGGGAGCAGCTTGCTCCAAGCTTACACTGCGGTGAGGGGGGGGGGGGCGGGGGTCTGTGAGGGTGGGCACAGAACGCAGGAGTCCTGACTTCCTAGTGGAGACCAGCTGCTTGGAACTAAAGTATCCCCATTATCTGTCTGTGGAATTACCTTTGGCCTTCCCTGATGGGCTCTTATGAGTTAAGTAACTCCAAGAATGTCAAAGATGCAAATGAGCCAGTTTGGAAGCATTTTGGGCATCTGTTTATAAAAACCAGGCTGTGCACAGGAATCACTGAAACTAGGCACAGGGAAGAGATTCCCAACTGCTTTGTAGAGTTTTTATTGCTGTTTTAAAATAATCATTGTGTTGAGTTGATGTGTGGAATGAAAACTGTAGTTGATTCGAATCATTTGTGAAGAAATTCTGAATTACCTTGCCTGTCTGCCTGGGATGTGGGGTGCATTCCTCATTGGAAGCAGGGTGACAGCTGGTTTGACCTGAGGTATCCAGAGCCGCAAGAGGCCACGTGGCACAAGGCTGTGGCCACAGCTAGGCCAAGTCAGATGCAGGGAAACACCACACTGCACTTTTTCCTGCATCTGGTGCATCTCCCTGCTGCCTAGTACCTGAACTTCCAAACATAATAGCTCAATAGAGAGGCCCAGATGCCCCACCCCTGCACCCATCCATTCTGCAAGTAGCCTTCTCTCAGGAGCTCACAGCCTCCAGGGACCTGGTCTCCTTCCTTGCTTGAGACAGAGCGAAGGATAGAAAACCTAGAGCCAGACACCGTAGATTCACCCCATTTTACAGAGGGTAAGAGCCAGGAGGAACTGGCCAGCCAAAAAGGGAGATGAAACAAGCCATGCAGAGTAAACAGGAGCCCTGAGTCCTGACAGGGTGACAAACCAGGTTATCACGTGGAAGCAGAAAGAAGGCCTACGCTGAGCTTCACTGCAAGAGCCACACATCTTCTGTGTGGTGTGGGTGACATCCCTCTCCCCCAGCCCAAGTGAGCAACACACTCATTCATGTGCAGTTCCACACACACCCCAACCGTACACATATCCACTCATCCTCCCAACAGTGTCCTAACATTCTCCTGGACAGAGCTGACACTGCCTGATTGAGAGATAGGAAGACAAGTCCTAAAGCCTGGGTGTTGGTTTCTGTTGCATCTCCAGGCTAGATGGTGACCCCAGAATCCAGCTCTCTTCCCTCTGCCCCTTTCTACCTGGAAAAATGGCCACAGTTTAGACTTCCTTTCCCTCCCATTCTCGTAGATCCATTGCCCATTTCTAGTTCCACCTGCTGACAAGGCTGTGTGTGTTGAGTGAGATGAAGCACTCAAAAGTGCTTTTGCATGCTTAATAATGCAGCCTCACAGGCTGAGAACTGGGCTGGTTGGAGGCAAACACGGGGGCGGGGTGGGGGGGGGCGGGGCTCGTCATGTTTGTGGATAGAATTAGGGTATGGTCTATTAGCTGCGAGGAACACCCATGTCCTCCTCACTCCCCAACTAGCCTTAACAGGCTGGACTGAGCCTCAGGTCCAGCTTTTCACACATGCTCAGCTGGAGCAATTGCTGTTGGACCTAAGCACAACCTACTTGCCCAGTGGGCCCTCCCTTCAGCTGAGATCTGACACCATATTCTCTTCGCCCTCCACTGAAGCATCTATGAACATGCCTGGGCCCTACGTACTGATAGTTAATTCACTCAAGCAGTTTTTATCAAATACCTCCTAGACGTTGACTTAGCCTCTCACCCTCCATTCCCTTCAGGCCCATGCCACACCAGCCTCTACTGCCTGCTAGCCCTTCCTACCCATGTCCTCCTGCTCCATAGCAAACTCCCTGGACTTGTGTGAAATTTTGCAATCCAAAAAATTATTTTAAGATCCTAGAAAGAATCAAAAGAACTTACCAAGCACCAGGATACTCCTTAAATTACTGCCTTATGACTTTTACACATGAAGCTCATTGGGAATTATCTACTGCCCAGATAATTACTTTTCTAAGACAAGCCAGTGAGGGAGTACCCCAGGGCCCTCCCCTTTGCTTGCCAGGTCCAGGCAAGGCAGTTCCAATTCCCTGTAAAATATAGCAGACATAAAGATCATTTAGGTTCTGGACAGTTGCCTTCGTGAGCCCTTCAACTCCTTCTGAGCCTCTTGTCCTGGTCCTAAGTCAACCAGTGTCACCATGACAACCTCCTGCCTTATCAAATCTGCTCTCAGATCTGGTTCAAATAAACTCTTTCGTGCTGAAGTGTAAAAGGCTGATATAGCTAAGTGTGTTGTTTTTATCTTGTCCTGGGATAATTTACATTTTGACAAGGATATAACCTTGAGGTACCCATAGAAATCCCTCCCTAGTATCTGGCGTAGGTGAGATATTCTGGAAGGCAGAGAGATCTCCCTGAGTCCCCTGAACCCCCATAACTAGCTGTAAGTTTGGCCCTGAGCACCCATAAAGCAGTCTTGCCCAGTTCTTTCGGTACATAACTGTGTGTTATCAAGGGCACCGGATGAAGAGTTCTGCCACTAACTAGTTTGGAAGCACCAGTCACTTCTGTCTCGGGCCATAGTTTTCTCATTTTCTAAATGAGAAGTTTAGACAAAATGACCTTTTATAGGACCTTTTCAGCTCTGACATTCACTTGACTCCCCGGAGGGAAGGGGGACCCTATTCCATTTTCTAAAGCCCCACCCCCAGCCCCAGCAGCTGTAGTCTAGAGAGAGGGAATGGCTTGATGCCAGCACAGAAAGCAGGCAGAGACTTGGACAGGCCTTCGTGTCCTCTGTCCACAGTAGCCTGCCCACTGGCCGAAGACAAGAGGTACCACTCAGTGCATACACCAGTCTTGCAGTGTTACATAACCCTCCCAGATGGGACATTCCAAACAAAGAGCAAGAGCAAGACAGCCCCAACAGACACCCACAGCAGTCTTTGCCTATCATGGCCTCACAGCCACAACCACCCTGAGAGACAATTTTAGAAGCCCACCATCTTTTCTTTTCCATTTGCTTTGTTTTTCTTAGAAAGTATTTCATCTGAGAAAGTCCTTATGTGAAGAAACTCTTGTACGTGCTACGCTGGACCGGATAAAACTGAGTCCTCCCCTAACCTCCACTTCCACCAACCGCCATCAAAAACCCACAACACATCAGACCTCTCCTTTTCTTGGCTCCTAGCTGTAAGCCCTTTCCAGCTTTCTGGCCTGAGAGTCCTGCAAAGAGTAAGTCTACCCTTTCATATCCAGGACGGAAAAATTCAGGGAAGTGGATTTAGCTTTCCTTAATTTCAGGAGGGAGGCATTTTCCTGGTTCAGGCTCCATTCCTCCCACCCTCCCCTTTTGTCCTTGGTAAGTTATTATACTAGATGAGACTGTAGCTTCCCCATTTAGAAAGTGGGGAGATTATTCTTACCACCGAGGGACATTGGGTAGTAACTCAGATCCTTTGGATGTCATTAAGAAAAGTACAAATAATCTCAAAATGCAACAGTTGAGATTCAAGTTGGGCTTCAGAACACATTTGCCAGCTCTCAAGGTGTGAGCCTTCATCACATGTCACTAATGGATGGCGGATTTGGCCCCCCTGGCTGGATTTCGGTAAGCTCCACTTTCGTGTATCTGGAATAGCTTGTGTGCACATTGTCCAGAGGTAGAAGGGCACGCGAGGAAAGGGCATATGTAGACAGCTGACCTGGGAGAAGGGAGAGGATTCTGAACCTGGATTCCAGTTTATCACTATGGTCTGACTGTGGGTGAGCCCTGGGCCCTGGGTTCTCTATCTGCAGAAATACTACAATGTATTGAGCACTTACTGTGTGCCCAGAACAGTACTAAGCAGATGATACCATTTAAATTTTAAACTTTATAACGATCTTCAAAGTACATATTACTTATTTTATAAATGAAAAAACAGACTCTCAAAGGAGGCAAGTAATGAATGGAAGGTCTCATGCTGGTGGTGGGACAGCGGGATTCATTCTCAGCTATGCCTGACTCCAAAGCTTATGTTCTTAACCCCCTAGATCTTGAAAATTCTGTGATTCTATGTTTTTCTTAAGGTCCTTTTAGCCTGAAAAATCTAATTTCCCCTTCACTCTACTCCTGATCCTTTTCTGTTTGTTAATTCCCTCATTGTATGAGATGAAAATAACTACCCTCTTGCTCCCTTGAAGCAAGAGACCCTTTGCAGCCTGTGTGGGAACCTGTGGAGGATGAAGGAGCTCCAGTGGCCCCAGCTTCAGAAACCCTGCCTTCTGGCCTTGCGTTTGGGGATCTGCCAGATTCAGTGAGAGTCCCAAGAACCTCTTACTAAGAAATACCTAACTAAGTTGCTGGTACCCTGTGTCCAGGGTCACTTGAAAGTATGTTTGGGACCCCAGTGAAAAAATGTTTAAGCTCCCCAACAAAGCCAGTCTGTCTAAAAATCTTTACATGGGATTTGAATTCAGGATCTGAGTCTCTCTCCAGACAATGGGTGGAGCTATTTGTTCCAGCTCCCCGTCACTTCCTTTTTCATCTCACCCTCCCTTTCATTGGCTCTCTACCCAGACCTGACTCCATCTGCCCTTTTTCATGAGTAACCTTTGAATCTCAGGCTGCACAGATATTTGCAGAATCAGCAGAAGCAACTGCTGCTCGTCTTGCTTGGTTTTAAGCCAACTGGAAAATGTTCCAGGATGCCTTGGCCAGGTAGCTCATTTGGTTAGAGTGTTGATCTAATATACCAAGGTTGTCGGTCCAATCCCCCTGTTCAGGACACATTCATTAAGCAACCAATGAATGCGTCGATAAGTGGAACAATCATCATCAATGTTTCTCTCTCTTTCCCTCTCTGTCCCCCCTCTTCTCTCTCTCTGAAATCAATAAAGAAAAAAAGAAAATGTTCTGGGATGCCTTCATGGGGCCCTATGGTATTGACTGTGTGGGTCTGGGAAGGGCTTGGGAGTAAGGAAGGAAAGAGCAGGGGTGGAGCAAGGCAAAGGGGGCTAGTGAGGAGGAGAAAGGCCATTAGCATTTCCCAGGAGCCAGGAGTGATTTTTTTTCTCTAAAATTGTGTTCTTTTTGGATGAATGGGAGGGAAGAGCGGCAGTCTGGGTCCTACGAAAGGAGTTGGACAGCAAATCTTTACAAGTGTCCACCCCATGTCAGCTTTCAGGTGAGCAAAATGATACTCCCTCTTCTCAATGAGTCTTCATTCTGGCCCCATTTTCTAGCTTACCAGTTAGAGTTCTCTCCTTGCTATGGAGAGAAGAAGAGAGGACGATAGGCAGGTGGATGAACATTGGCTGTATTGTTGTTTCTTCAGCAACCAGGTCTTCTGGGCATGACATAGACATGGACCCTGAGTACTGGAGCTCTCCTTACCCTGTTGATAGGGTTTAGCCTAGTGGGAGGGGATTAGGGTAGTGGGGGATTGTACCGCAGAAGATGGGATGATATGCAGATGCAGTACAGATATCTCCTTCCTGCACTGAATCTTCTTGGCTCTGTTCTCTATCCAGCTATCCTTGACTCTTACTAGTCTTGACATAGACCCTTGACTCCAAACAATAAAACTTTCTCTGGGGTCTGAATGTGATTTGTATGTTCACCCCTTTCACCATGCTATTCTGATAGAGGGTAGCTCTAGGCAGCTGCTATCTACTTACACTTGCTTAGATATTTCCAGATATGTGCCCCCTGAATGTTGAACCAGAACTGTTTGCTTATTTCTTCTTTCCACAGCTCAGAGTGCAGGGTTTCGAATGGACTGGACAGTTGATACAATGGAGTTAACTGACTGACAGACCATCATACTCTTTTAATAGCCCCCAGGATGGGCCAGTCACAAGCTACACCTTCAAGCAGAGACACCCAGTCCAACCAGCACCTTAGATAACAGGGTAAAAAGCACATCTAATGATCTTCTAAACATCCTCCAGACTCCAGGCAGTATGAGACCACAGAGCTCAAAAGATGACCCAAGATTTATTTTATGCTGAGAGGATGCGAGTAGAGAGGAGAAAATTTCCCTATGTAGCTAAGTAGAAGTAAAGTAAAGAAAGAAGAAAAATGGGAGAGAGAAAGTGTGTGAGGGGAGGGAAGAAAGGGGAAAGAGAGGGGGAATAAAAAAGAGAAAGGTGGGATAGTGAGGAAGAAGTGTATGGAAGGAAGACAAAGGAGGAAGGAAGAGAGAAGAGCACAGAAACTACTGAGACATGTAGACTTCATGGCCACTTGGAGGTGGGGAGTTTGGGGTGGGAGATAAATTTGAATTATAAGGTAGGGATCTTACTCAGCCTCCAGTAATCCTCTACCCATGTGCTTGGGGACATGGGCAAGCTCTGGGGTCCAGAAGCTCTAAAAGTATAGCTGGGGGGCTAGGCAAACCCATGCTCAAACAGAGAAGAAATGGTCACACTGAAGCCAGTAGCTTCAGGTAGGGCTGTGTGCTTCCGAGGCAAGGAGGAGACTTTGCCAGGTCAGGGTGAGGCTCTGGCTTCAGCCAGGAAGGGATAATCAATTCTGTAGATGCGGTGAGCCTTGATTGAAAAAATAAAGAGGAGGAAGCTATGATTGCTGCTTTCATTAAGAGGCAAAAGCAGTGGGGGCTGGAGCTTAGCAAGAGCCAAGACGCATGCAGAAAAAGAATTTTAACCCCTTGAGCCTCTTTTTCCATGATGTCTCTGCATTCACCCATTCCCAAGTTTTTTCTTCCTTGGCCTGAACTCCAAGGCCACCACCCTTCTATCTCCTTCAGCTGAAGAGGTAGAGAGGCCAAGCTGCATATAAATGCAGATCTGGTGACAATTAAACAATCCATTATTTCCCAGTCCCAGGTTCCCCAGGGTTCCTGCTTCTCCTGGATTTGGGCAGGAAGAAGAATTCGGGGAATAAGAGACAAACTGTGTGATGAGATAAGGCATCTAATACAGGGCCTATCCCCTGCTGACCCTCACCCAGCCCTGAGTAACCTCACCAGGGCCATATTCTTACTATAATGAGGCCAAAGAAGGGAAAGTAAGAAGTGAGAAAAGATTTCAGGAAAATTATAATCCAAAAACCCCTTCTGCCATCTCTTCCTTCTACTTCAGCATCCCCAGTAGAGAACTGATTCAGCAAGGAGTTCCCCAGGAAAAACGCCAGAGAAAGAGCTGCTGGTTCTGTTCTTCTCCTCACCTCACCTTATCCATAGAGATCTCTCCTTGCCTGCTGGCGGCATCTAGCCCTGCACCATTGAGAGGTATGAGCAGAGGAGGACAGACATACAAAATGAGGTTCATGGATAGAGAGCAGGTTGGGGCCAACCATGTAGTCAGCAAAGATGATTCTCTCCTGAGGTGCTATGGGGGGAAGTGGGGTTGAAGTTAGGCAAATCAGTGGGGAGAAATGAGTGCTCCAAAGGCATTCAGTAAGCCAATATGCCCATGATTTCACATCAAAGGCAAGAGAGAGACATAGGGAGGAGGAGAGGCATACATGTCCATGTCCAAGCTCTTTAAGTCTCTGGGTGGTCAGATTTGGGGAGCAGGAGAAAAAGCTGGAACATCTGGGGAAATGAAGGAGCTACTAGTGGTATTAACCTTTTAGTGCCTGGCACAACTTCTTCAGTGAAGGATTTCCAACAATTTCCACTCTCCTCCATCATTCTAATTATTTCTTATTTTTGTTCTTCTTTTTTGGGAAGTGGAATGAAGACAAGGGAGAAGAAGAAAATGACATATCCTCTTTGGTTTTGCCATATGAGGCTGGATGGAATCCAGGTGATTCCTAAATCTCTGAATTCCCAGCAAGAGAGTTTGGGTTCTCTAAGCCACTTTGGGGCCCACAGCAAAGTTATTATCTAAAAAAAAAAAGATCTTTTCTCAACCCCTCTTGCCCACATAGGGATGCAAAGAAAGTGGGGTGCAGTGGAAGAGAAGGAGACAACAAAGGGCATGAGGAGAGGAATCAGGTGAAGAACCAACATTATTGGGAAGCTGTGGCTGCCCCAGGGAAAGGGAATGGAACAGCTTTTTCATCCTATTTGGGAAAAAGCCATATAGCATCTTGGGTTTTTTGATGAGCTATGGGCATGAGAGAAAACTGACTCTGCTTTTTATGATAGGTAAGGAAAGGAAATTGTGGAACTGAAAGAAGGGCAAATGGACCATGGAGGGAGCTGGAGGAGAAAACTGCATCTTCCTGGGGCTTGAATCAGATGCTTTAGGTCTGCCAAGTCAGAGCACCCTAGATCTTTCCCCATTAGATCTTGTCTCGTGGTTCTGGTCAAATCAACCTTGTGAGCTAACATGTCCTGACCCAACTTCTCTAACTCTATAGTAGGTGTGAAGAGAAAATGAGTTTTTAAGAAATATATCAAATCTTCACAAGTGTCCTCAGACCTAAAGCACACCAAGGCTGGATGAAGATGAGATTCTTGGCTTCCCTCCCTTCCACCTCCCTCCAACCAACTCCTTTAGCATCATCACTGTCTGGGTTAGGTGCTGACCAGGTACAGATCCACCCTCCACCCTCCCCCTGAACCGTTGTCCTTCCATGCGTTTTTCTATCACCTGTCTAATTAGAGAGAGGCAGCTGACATGATCACAGCTTTCCCAATACAGAGGAGAGAATATTCCAGTCCCCTTTCATTTCTTCTTCCCATATTCCCAGTTCATGGACGTTGGGTATGAAGAAAGAACCCAAGGTCCTGGGGTCCCTCTTGGGGGGTTAATGAGCATATTTCTCGCTGGACTCAATGTGAGGTTTCAGTCATCACGAAAAAATGAAAGGGAAACAAGATCTGCAGTCACTAGCTATAACAGAGAGATTTAAACAGGAATTGCATTCAAATACCAACTCCGTTTACCAACTGTCTCTCTCATCATTGTTCCCGTTCCATGATTGCCAACCACCCTGCACAGAAATCCTCCTTGAGTCAGAGGGAAAGCTATAACCACACTGAGTCCTCACACTATAACTCAGTCCTCCATTAGCTTGGTTGGTCGTTACCTTGCACCCCTTTGGCTCTGTAGAGATTCATAAGAAAGGCGCCTACTCAGGTCAGAGCAGAGTAACCTTCCCCAAATGAGCCACTCCTGGCTTCAACTCCCACTGCATCAATTAAAAAGCCAGCTTGTTCCTCTGGAAAATGCTTTCTCTCATCCTTCATCTTCTTCTGTCTCCAGCTCCTCCCCCCTCCGCCCCAGACTTTTCACACCGTTCCTGCTTTTCAGCCTTATCCTCTGCCTCCTGAATTCCCTCAGCTGCCAACACTACTCTTCCTGGACCCCAGCCCTTTTAAAATTCTTAACGTATCTGTTAGCCAAGCCTCTGTATTTTTCATCTCTTACTCTCCATTCAAATAATTTACTACCCAAACTCTCTTCCAAGATTTTCCTAACTTAAATACATTATACAACTGTATATTCTTCAGCTTCATCTTCACCCCAACTTCCTCTCAGCCTTGTTCCTGTTAAAACCAGCTAGTTTCTAACATCCTCAATCACTTGAACCCAATTTCTTTCCTCCATTGCCCCCAGTGATGGTCTGGATATCCCCTTTTGCTCCAACAACCCCCCAAGCTCTCTCAAACACTGATATCATCACCTCCTTTTGCCCAGATCTCCTTGACACACTTCTACCCCCAAACATCTTCTCACCCCTTCAATTCACATTGCCCCAGCCCTTCAGACTCTTATAGTTGCACCCAATTCCCCCCTTGTCTCCTCCTCATACTCATTTGCTTTCCTTTCTCCTACCACAACATTCCGCATCCCCTCTTCCCCACTCACTCAGTTCTCCTGCTCAGGACGCCCTTGCCGAGGGCAGCGGGGGATTTGTGCTGAAGGAGGGCTCCAGCGGCAGCGCAACAACTCGGGGAACGCTCCTTCTCCTTGTTGGCGACCGCCCCTAGCGCCACCGGGTGCTGGTGGGGCGACTGGGGTGCGTGCGCCCTACTGCTAGGGCCCGGTGGGGGCTGCACCAGGAACTGTCCGTGGTGCTGAAGAGGTGGCTGCTCCGGCGCGGTCTGTGGCGAGGAGGACAGGAGCTGTCCGTGGTTCTGGAGCGGTTCCTGGGCCACGGCGGCGGCGGTGGCCTCGGTGGCCGGGATAGCTGGCAGCGGGGATGGCGACGGGGGGACGAGCCCAGGCGGAGGCTGGGCTTGCAGCAGCTGCTGGTGCTCCCACAGGCTGCGGTTTTCGGCGCTTAGCTCGTCCAGCCGCCGCTCCAGCTCGTCGATACGCTGGCGCTGGGTGTGGATGAGGCTCTGCTGGTTCTGCACGATGGCCGTGAGCTCCTTGAGGTAGAGCACGGCACGCACCGGATTCTCCAGCAGGCTCTCCATGCCTCCCGCGGCTGCCTGCGCCCTGCCCGCGCCTCGGCAGGCGGCAGGGAGCGCGAGGGCGCGCTGGAGCGGAGCAGCCCCAGCGATGCGCCCGCTTCCCTCTCCGGCGGGCGCAACCTCCCTCCCCGTGGCCGGCGCCGCGTCACCGCCACACATCCACACACGCACCGAGGGGCGGGCCCGTGGCGCCAGACCCACCCACCCTCCCACCTCAGGGCTTCGTGAGGAGTCTCGGCTTCCTGCAGGGCTGACAGGAGGGAGGGGAGGGAGGCGAGTGAGAGAGTGGGCAGGGGAGAGGATAGACGAAAGAGAGCCAAGATGGATAAGATAAATCTGTAGAGAGACGGAAAGCGGGAGAGGCAGAAGTAAAGATTCTGGGAAAGTGCAGTGGAACGGGTAGGAGAAGACAAGCGGATAAGAAAAGAGGAAAAGAAGAGGGAGAGGCTGAGAGAACGAGGAAGCAGAAAAAGGGAAGGTGGCAAAAGGAGAGAGAGATGTATTTATAAAGAGGAAGTCGTGGGTACTCGGAAAGGGTCTCTAATTCTTTCCCCTATGCCCAACCATCCCAGAGGAAGGGGGTCCATCTTAAAGACCTTCTGAGGACAGGCCACACTTGCCTCTTTCGTACTCAACAACCTATCCTGCTGGGAACTCCCTGGAAGACAAGGATCATAGGACTATAAGGGACCCCGGAGAACACCTGGCCCTGCTCCTTCGTTCAGCCAAGGGGAAACTTAGAAAAGCAAGTTTGTTTTTGCGGGGTTTTCTCTGGGAATTGAAGCTCAGGACAGTTTCGACCACTCTAACAAGAGCACACGGTAAATAAACCAGGCCCTCTGTGTCACGAGCTAATGCTTCCAGAAACTTCTGAAGGGAAAAACAGTTATAAAGTGCATACTCCTACCCAACACCTGGCTAGGCAGTGGCAACATAAGGATGACTAGAATGTAATCTTTGGCTTCTTTAAGCTTATGGATAAGTAGGTGAAACAGGTAATAAATATTTAATTTTAATGTACGGTGGTGGTTGTAAGTGATAAGATAGGGATATGCCCAGAGTGCTATAAGAGCCCAACAGCCTGGGGATCTGAGGAGGCTCGTTGGAGGAAATTGCGCTTTAAGTGGGAAGGAGTTTCCAGAAGAGGGGAACAGCGCAAGCAAAAGCTCCGAGATATGAATGAGCATGGGCTGAGTCATTCATTAATTTCTACAATAAAACACCCGCTAAGTTCTAAGTGATGTACTAGGAAGTATGCAGGCTACACCTAGCATAGATAATAAGTTATAGTTTCTATAATCAACAAGATTACAATCTGGTAGAGTAGATAAGGCCCGCACATAATGACTAAAATACAAATCAAAATTTCTGTACGAGCTCTTCAGGCCGAGTGCCATAGGAGTTCCAGGGAAGAAGAGCTCACTATGGGAACCTGGAAAGGAGGAGGTGTCATTCAAGCTGGGCCATGAAAGATGAGGATTTCAACAGGCAAACTGAACAGGGGGCCGCAACATATGTCAGACAGAAGAAAAGACTAAGGATGGAAATAGAGCACTGCGGTTTAATTTGTCAGGAAAATCACCTTTTCCTTTGGGCTCTTAGTATATCTACTGTAGTGCTGTTCTTTTTTCCACATAGGTGTTCCATCAGGCTCCCTGGCTGCCTGCTGTTCCCCAGGGAAAGCATGTCTGTAGGTGCCATGTGACGTGGGCCAGCCAAGCCCACCTGGCACCAGACTTAATGACCTTATGGGAAGGGATCTGTGCTCTGAAAATATACTGGTGTCTTTCTCTTGTTATGTTTTTGTTTTTGTTTTCTCCCATTTATTTTCCTAGCGAACTTCCTTTTGTAAAGAATGAGTGAAAAAAGCTTATCCACAGCTGGGTCAACGACTGAGAGAATAGGATACTTTACTAGTGATCAGTATTCCAGCTAAAGAGTGGAGGTTGGGGCATGGAATGAGGGCACACAAAACTCAAATACTTTTCTTCTGAATTTTCTTTGCTTACCTGGTTGATTTGTTGTCCAAGAGTTGGGTACTCATAGAGACCAATTTTATGTCTAAAGTAAAACAACCTACAGAATAGTTACCCATGGGGCTTGTTTAAAATGCAGATTTGGGGGCCCCATATTAGTCCTGCTTTGATGGGGGCCAAGTGTTTTCATTTTTTAACTGTTTTTTCTTTTATCAGAATAATCAACTTTGTGGAATTACAATGAACATATAATAATATACACCCACTTTAAGTGCTCAGTTCAATGAATTTTGGCAAATATTTACACCCATGTAATTGAAATTTCCATCACTCCAAAAAGTAACCTCACGCTCCTTTGTAGTTGATTGTTCTGCCCCAGTCAACTGCTGATCTGCTTTCTGAGAAGATGAGTAAGTTTTGCCTGTTCTACAAGTTTATATAAATGGCAATTATAGAGAATATACTCTTTTGTATCTTTCTTTATTTGCTCAGCCTAATGCTTTTGAGGTTCATCTATTTTATTATAGGTATCATTAGTTTGTTACTTTTTATTTCTGAGTAATATTCTATGGTATGTATATACCATAAATTATCTGTTTACCAGTTGATGGACATTTTGATTGTCCAGGCTTTGGTTATTTGAATGAAACTGCTATGATCATTAATGGACAAGATTTTGTGTGGACACATGTTCTTGTCTGTTTTGTTTCATATGTTTTATGTGGACATGTGTTTTCATATTTTATCTGGAGAAAAATCTAGAGTTGGAATTGTGGAGTCATATACAAAGGATGTGTTTAACTTAATTAGAAACTGTAAAATTGTTTTCTGAAGTGGTTATTCTCTTTTATTCTCACCAGCAGTGTGTGAAAGGTTCAAATGTTTCACGTCCTCGCTAACACTTGGTATTTTAAAACTTTTTTGATTTTTATCAACTCAAGTAAGTGGTAGTATATTAATATGGCTTTCATAAGTGATTCCCTGATGACTAATGCTGCCGAGCATCTTCTCATGTGCTTATCGGCCATTTCTGTATCTTCTTTGCCCACTGTTTCTATGGAATTGACTTTCTTCTCATTGAGCTATAAGAGTACTTTAAGGATTCTGGAAAGTGGTCTTGGTCAGATACAGGGCAGTCAGTAGCTTGCCTTTTTTATTTTCTTGACGTTATCTTTTTTTAAAAATTACTTATTTATTTTTTTAGAGAGAGAGGAAGCAAGAATAAAAGAGAGGGAGAGAAATATCAACATGAGAGAGAAACATTGATCAGTTGCCTCTCGAATGCACCCCAACAGTGGACCAGGCCTGAAACCTAGGCCTGACAGGGAGTTGAACCAACAACACTTCGTTTTGCAGGATGATGCCCAGCCCACTGAGCCATACTGGTCAGGGCTTGCCATTGTCTTTTGAAGAGCAAAGGTTTATATTTTGATGAAAAGAAAACCTAACATTTTTTCCTTTTATAGTTCGTGCTTTTTGTGTCATATCTAAAAATTCTTTGCCTATCCCAAAGCCAAAAACACATTGTCCTATGTTTACCTCTAGGAGTTGTATCACTTTGACTTTAATGTTTAGGTCTATGAACCATTTCAGAGTAATTTTTGTGTTTGGTATAAAGAGCCAAAGTTCATTTCTTCCCTTAATGTTTGACAGAATTAGTCATTGAAGCCACATCATCCCGGAGGTTTCTTTATGGGAAGGCTTTTAACTACAAATTCAAGTTCTTTACCAGATATGGTGTTATTGAAGTATTCTATTTCTTTGTGTATCCATTTTGGTCATCTGTGTCACTGATAGGCCAAATGATCTCCAAAAATGTGTATGTCTTAATCTCAAAAACCTGTGAATATATTATCTTACAAGGCAAAAGTGACTTTAAGTGTGTGACTAAGTTAAGGATCTTGAAATGGGAAGCTTATCCAGGATTATCTGCATGTATCTAATGTAATCAAAGGAGTCCATAGGAGTGAGTGAGTGTGTCAGAAAGGAGATTCATCTGAGTTGTCAAAGTTGTTGGCATGAAGTCATTTATAATGACTGTAGGCTGTGTAGTGATGTCTTCTTTTTCATTCTTGATTTTGGTAATTTGTGTATTTTTTTAAGTCAGACTAGCTAGAGATTTATCTATCTTTATAATAATTTCAAACAACCAGTTTTTGGTGTCACTGATTTCAATCCATTGTTTGTTCATTTTCTATTTCATCAATATCCTCTCTTACATTTTTTTACTTTTTGTCCCTATTTTTGTTTCAATTTTTTCTTCTTTTACTAGCTTCCGAAGATGGAAGCTTACACTATTGACTTTAGACCTTTCTGATTTTTAAATATATGCACTTAAAATCTCTAAAGTTACCACTAAGCACTAGAAATTTTGTTTTCATTCTCATTCAGTGCAAAGTATTTTATAATTTCCCTGTTACTTTCATATCTTTCTATTACAGAGTTCTAATTTCATTCCTTTATGGTCAGAGGACATATCCACATGAGTTAATCTTTTAAAATGTACGGAAACTTTGAGGGCTTTCATATGGCACAGTTTACACTCTATTTTGATGAACGCTGCACGTGCAATTGTCTGATAGCCTCTCCAGCTTGCTCATGGCTGATGTTTGCATAACAACATCATTGAATAATGGCTCCCAAAAGTGTCCATATCCTGTCTTGGGAACATGTAAATATGTTACCTTATTTGGCAAAAAGGACTTTGCAAAGGCCCCTAAAATGAAAGACTTTCGGGTGAGGAGATTGTCCTGGATGATCCAGGTGTGCCCACCTAACTGCATGAATCCTTAAAGATGAAAAACCTTTCCTGGTCATGGTCACAGGGAGATTTGACTACAAAAGAATGGTGGGAGTTGTGTGATGTGAAAAGGACCAGACCCTCTTTGTTTGCTGTGAAGATGGAGGAAAGGGCCCTGAGGAATGTGGGTAGCCTCTAGAGGATGGAAAAGGCAAGGTCACTGACTCTCTCCCAGAGCTTTCGGGAAGGAATGAAACACTGCTGACACCTTAATTTTAGCTTAGTGAGACTCATGGATTTCTAACTTACGGTACTATAAGATAATTAATTTGAATGGCTTCAGCTACTACTTTTGTGATAATTTGTTAATAGTGGCCACAGAAAACTGATACAGAACCTTAAATTTTTCCCCATCCTTTTACTTTTAACCTACGTCTTTAAATTTAAAGTGTTTTTTCTTATAATTAACATTTCATGGGATCTGGCTTTTTAAAAATCCAGCCTGACAATGTGCCTTTTAATAGGAGTGCTCAGATCATTTACATTTAATTTATTTTATCAATAATAGTTAGATTTAAATCTACCATTTTGCTCTGTTATTATTTGTCTAATTTGTTCTTTGTTCTTGTTCACCTTTCCTGCCTTCTTTCAAATTGAGTATTTTCTGGTTCTCCATTTCATCGCTACTTTTGGCTCATTGACCTGTTCATTAATTTTTAGCAGCTGCCTAGGGTTTACAATACCTGTTAAATTTTCATTTTCTGCTTTCAAATACAATAATATTTCACATATTAAACCATACAATAGTTTATTTCCATTCCTTCATCCTATCTGCTTTAATTATTATAGATTTACATCTATGCATTCTCATCATTTTTTGCCTTAAAGAATCAATTATCTTCAAAAAATTAAAAAATATTTTTTTATATTTACCTACATAAATAGATCATTTTTGCCACTTTTATTTCTTTGTAGACCCAAGTTTCCATTTAGCACAATTATTCCACCTAAAGAATTTTCTTTAACATTTCTTATATCCAGGTCTGTTGATGACAAGTTCTATCTTTTTCTATGTTGTAAAAAAGTACTTATTTCATCCGGCCAAGATGGAGGCATAGGTAGATACACTGTGCCTCCTTGCACAACCAAAAGAAGGACAACAAATTTAAAAACAAAAAATAACCAGAACTGCCAGAAAATCGAACAGTATGGAAGTCCAACAACCAAGGAGTTAAAGAAGAAACATTCATCCTGACCAGTAGGAGGGGCGGAGACAGGCAGCTGCGAGGAGAGGACTCTTAGCAAGGTGGTGGCTGGTGGAGAGGGCGGTCCCCCATTTGCATGTGGATAAACCAGGAGGAACAAATGGGGAGTGAGACAGACCACGCAACCCAGGGTTCCAGTGAGGGGAAATAAAGCCTCAAAACCTCTGACTGAAAAAAACTTATGGGGGTTGCATCGATGGGAGAAACTCTCAGCCTCACAGGAGAGTTCACTGGGGAGACCCACAGGGTCTTAGAATGTACACAAACCCACCCACCTGGTATCAGCACCAGAACGGCCCAATTTGCTTGTAGGTAGCAGAGGAAGTGACTGAAAGTCAGCTGAGAGCCGAGCAAGGGGTATTGTTCCCTCTCTGACCCCTCTTCCACATACAGTGCCATAACACATCAATAAAAACTTGGGTTGCCCCATCCTGGTGAATACCTAAGGCTGCACCCCTTACTGTGTAACAGGTACATGGAGAAAAAAAAATGGACAAATGCAAGAACAGATCAAAGCTCCTGAAAACATACAACTAAGTGATGAAGAGACAGCCAACCTATCAGATGCACAGTTCAAAACACTGGTAATCAGGATACTCACAGAATTGGTTGAGTATGGCTGCAAAGTAGAGGAAAAAGTGAAGGCCATGCAAAGTGAAATAAAGGAAAATGTACAGGGAACCAACAATGAAGGAAAAAAACCAGGACTCAAATCAACAGTTTGAACCAGAACAAAGAAATAAACATTCAATCAGAACAGAATGAAGAAACAAGAATTCAAAAACGGAGGAGAGGCTTAGGAACCTCCAGGACAACTTTAAATGTTTCAACATCTGAATCATAGGGGTGCCAGAAGGAGAAGAGGAAGAACAAGAAATGCAAAATGTAATTGAAAAAATACTGCAGGAGAACTTCCCCAATGTGGCCAAGGAAATAGACTTCCAGGAAGTCCAGGAAGCTCAGAGAGTCCCAAAGAAGTTGGACCCAAGGAAGCACACACCAAGGCACATCATAATTACATTACCCAATTGAAAATGAAAAGGGAGAGAATCTTTTTTTAAAATATATTTTATTGATTATGCTATTACAGTTGTCCCATTTCCCCCCTTTATTCCCCTCCCCCCTGTGCACCTCCTCCCACCTGCATTTCTACTCTTTAGTTCATGTCCATGAGTCATATATATAAGTTCTTTGGCTTCTATATCTTCTATACTGTTCTTAATCTCCCCCTGTCTATCTTCTACCTACCATTTATGCTTCTTTTTCCCTCTACCTTTTCCCCCTCTCTCCCCACCCACTCCCCTGATGATAACCCTCCTTGTGATCTCCATTTCTGTGATTCTGTTCCTGTTCTACTTGTTTGCTTAGTTTGTTTTTGTTTTAGGTTTGGTGTTGATAGTTGTGAGTTTGTTGTCATTTTACTGTTTCATAGTTTTGATCTTTTTCTTAGATAAGTCCCTTTAACATTTCATATAATAAGGGCTTAGTGATGATGAAGTCCTTTAATTTGACCTTATCTGGGAAGCACTTGATCTGCCCTTCCATTCTAAATGATAGCTTTGCTGGATAGAGTCATCTTGGATGTAGGTCCTTGCCTTTCATGACTTGGAATACTTCTTTCCAGCCCCTTCTTGCCTGCAAGGTTTCTTTTGAGAAATCAGCTGACAGTCTTATGGGCACTCCTTTGTAGGTTACTGTCTCCTTTTCTCTTGCTGCTTTTAAGATTCTCTCCTTCTCTTTCATCTTGAGTAATGTAATTATGATGTGCCTTGGTGTGTGCTTCCTTGGGTCCAACTTCTTTGGGACTCTCTGAGCTTCCTGGACTTCCTGGAAGTCTATTTCCTTGGCCACATTGGGGAAGTTCTCCTTCATTATTTGTTCAAATAAGTTTTCAATTTCTTTGTCTTCCTCTTCTCCTTCTGGCGCCCCTATGATTCAAATGTTGAAACATTTAAAGACATCCTGGAGGTTCCTAAGCCTCTCCTCAGTTTCTGAATTCTTGTTTCTTCATTCTGTTCTGGTTGAATGTTTCTTCCTTCCTTCTGCTCCAAACAGTTGATTTGAGTCCCAGTTTCCTTCCCATCACTGTTGGTTCCCTGTACATTTTTTTTTATTTCACTTAGAAGAGCCTTTATTTTTCCCTCTAATTTGCGACCATATTCAACCAATTCTGTGAGCATCCTTATAACCAGTGTTTTGAACTGTGCATCTGATAGGTTGGCTATCTCTTCGTCGTTCAGTTGTATTTTTTCTGGAGCTTTGATCTGTTCTTTCATTTGGGTCTTTTTTTTTTTTTTTGGTCTCAGCATGCCTGTTAGGTAGTAAAGGGCAGAGCCTTATGTGTTCACGAGGGCAGGGCAACCCACATAGCTTCATTGTGACACTGTTTGTGGGGGAGGGGTCTGAGAGGGAACAATGCTACTTGTTCTACTCTCTGCCAGTTTTCAATCACTTCCTCCGCTACCCACAGTCAAATTGGGCCCTTCTGGTGCTGATTCCCAGGTGGGTGGGCTTGTGTATGTTCTAGGACCCTGTGGGTCTCTCCAGCAGACTCTCCTGTGAGGCTGGGAGTTTCTCTTACTGCCGCCTCAACCGCTCCAGGTGTTTTCAGTCAGAGGTTTGAGACTTTATATCCCAGCATTGGAACCCTGGGTTGTGCGGTCTGTCTCACTCCCTAGTTGTTCCCCCCTGTTTATCTGCACGTGAGTGTGGGACCATCTAGTCTGCCAGCTGCCACCTCACCTGGTCTGCCAGCCGCTGCCTTGCCACCCTGGTCCACCAGCCGCCACCTTGTCTCAAATCCTCTCCTCGCGGCTGCCTGTCTCCGCCCCTCCTACTGGTCAGGATGAATGTTTCTTCTTTAACTCCTTGGTTGTCGGACTTCCATACAGCTCAATTTTCTGTCAGTTCTGGTTGTTTTTTTGTTTTTAAATTTGTTGTTGTCCTTGTTTTGGTTGTGCGAGGAGGCACAGTGTGTCTACCTATGCCTCCATCTTGGCCGGAAGTGAAGAAGGAAAGAATCTTAAAAGCACCAAGAGAGAAAAGGAGACAGTTACATACAAAGGAGTTCCCATCAGATTCATCAGCTGATTTCTCAAAAGAAACCTTGCAGGCAAGAAGGGGCTGGAAAGAAGTATTCCAAGTCATGAAAGGCAAGGACCTACATCCAAGATGACTTTATCCAGCAAAGCTATTGTTTAGAATGGAAGGGCAGATAAAGTACTTCCCAGATAAGGTCAAGTTAAAGGAGTTCATCATCATTAAGTCCTTATTATATGAAATGTTAAAATGATTTATCTAAGAAAAAGAAGATAAAAAATATGAATAGTAAAATGACAACAAACTCACAACTATCAACAACCAAACCTAAAAAACCAAAAACAAACTAAGCAAACAACTAGAACAGGAACAGAATCACAGAAATGGAGATCACATGGAGGGTTATCAGTGGGGAGGTGGAGCAGGGAGAATGGGGGAAAAAGTACAAGGAATAAGTAACATAAATGGTAGGTAGAAGATAGACAGGAGGAGGTTAAGAATAGGATAGGAAATATAGAAGCCAAAGAACTTACATGTACAACCCATGGACATGAGCTAAGGGGGAGGAATGCGGGATAGGGGGAGTGTACAGGACAGAGGGGAGTAAAGGGGGAAAATGGGACTACTGTAATAGCATAATCAACAAATATATTTTTAAAAACTATTAATTTCTTCTTAATTGTCGAAATTTCTTTTTTTCTGGGTGTAGAATTCTAAGTTGACTTTTATTTTCTTTCAGCACTTGAAGACATTGTTCCAATGTCTTCTGGCTTACATTTTCTGACAAGAAGTCTGTGATCAGTCTTATCATTGTTGTGATCCAAAATGAGGAGAAAAATAATTAGTAGAATGAAATATTTAATGACAGAGAAGTGGAATTAGCAGACAAAGTTTTTAAAACAGCTATCATAC
>VMDR010002660.1:40610-86564 GCA_007922815.1 Macrotus californicus
ACATGAACACAATGAGGATAGAAATGGATGATATTAAAAAGAACTAAACAGAAATTCTAGAATTTGACACTATAACATCTGAAATGAAAGTTTTTCTGGATGGGATTAAGAGCATATGTATACTACAGAATTTTTAAATATCAATAAACTTAAAGATATAGTAACAGAAGCTATCTAAACTGATTAATATGGTTCTACAGGTCACTGAGTATTCATTTTTTTTTCTTTTTTTCTCTCTGTGCTTCAATTTGGATAGTTTCATCTCTAAAACTCAGTTCTTTTTTATATCTTCTGCTTCTCACCTCATTACGTTTCTGTTTTCTCCCAGTTTAGGGTTTCATTTGCCTGCTTTTTCACATTTCTAGTAATTTTTTGTTCTCTGCTGAACATTTTGAATGTGACTGTTGAGTGCTGAAATTTGTTGCATTTTCTTAAAGAGTGTTGGACTTAGACTTTGTTTTTGCAGGTAGTTAAGTTAGTTGTGGATCCACTTAAATCCTTTCAAGAATTATTTTTAAGCTTTTTAAGGGCAAGTCTAGGGTAACCTCTACTCCAGGACTAATTTATTTACTTCTGTGGTGTGATTATTCTGTCATCTAATTGAATGCCATCAAGGCATTTTCAGTCTGGCTGGTCAGAATGCTGATCTCTTCCAGTCTTGTGTGAACCCTGAGAATTTTTCAGCTGAAAACCCCTCAGTCAATATTTGCTCAGTCTTGTGAAGTTTCCCTCTATACATGTGCAGTTTCGTGTTCAGCAACAGATTCAAGGAGGGCTCTCTGCAGATTCCTGGAGCTCTCTATATCTCTCTTCTCTGCTACTCTGCCCTATAAAGTCCAGCCACCTCAGCCTCCCCAAACTTCAGTCTCTGTGTTCTCGACTTGGAGAGCCCATCATGCTCTGCTGTGGCCCCCATCCCTGCACTGCAACCTTGAAAGTTCCTCAGGTCGTAATCCAAGGGGATTGTAGGGCTCTCCTAGTTTTCCTCTCTTCAGGAATCATAGTCCCATGAAGCTAGCTCTCCAACATCAGAAAAATTAATTTTAAAATGTGAATCCATTGGAATGTAACAATTTTTAGTTGTTGATAGTAAGCGGGTAAATGCAATCTCAATTTTTGGTTTCTGGCCAATTTTTCATAAACAGAAGCCAACAACTACATTCTTAACAACATGGTAGCCCTGGCCAGGTGCCTGAGTTGGTTCAAGCATCATCCCATATGTCAAATAGGTTACAGGTTTGACTCCTGGTCAAGGCACATACCTAGGTTGCAGGCTAGATCCCCTACCCCCATTGGGGCACATAAGGGAGGCAACCAATCCATGTTTCTCTCTCTCTCTCTCTCTCTCTCTCTCTCTCTCCCTCTCTCTCTCTCTCTCTCTCTCTCTCTCTCTCTCTCTCCCTCTCTCCCTCTCTCTCTCTCTCCCCTCCCCCTTCCTCTTTAGCATCAAAAAACATATCCTTGGGCGAGGATTTAAAAAAATCAAATTTGAACCTGATCAAGCTTCTAGATTCCACTAATAATTTACAGAATTGTTTAGAACAGAAACATGTCAAAAAACACCTAGGGAATGTAATCAGCAAAATCCAGGCTAAGGGAAGCTGTATAGGAAAACAAATACAATAAAATGACATGGTGAGACATTTGGTGGGATACTTGTGTGTGTGAACTTTTCTACAAGTATATATGTAATCGACAATAAAATGTTTCAAAATTGAGACTGTAGAACAAGGTCATTTGTGGACTTTCCCTTAGCTGTGACATATATACATTTATAAAATCATAATTCTGGGGTAATTTGATGGGAGCAGAAGGTATACTGATGAGAGGTTTGATGTTGAACAATCACCTGCAGGAACAGCAAGGCATTTGCTTTCTCTGGTCTGGGGTATTAATTCAGTGCTTCTTTTCTCCCCCAGCTACCTGACAAGAGCAGAAGGTGCTGCCACCTCTGCCCACAAGCTGCATCACCCTGAGGGGAAATCCTCTCACTTTAGCACAGAGGCTCACAGATTTCACACCTGGCTCTGATTGGACAGTTCTCCAGAATGGCAGGTGGGGCTTGAGAAGCAACAGGAGCTGTTTCTGCTCCTGCCCAGAAGAGTCGATGAATGCTAGACTAGAGAGGGCATTCAGGATCATTTGGTCCAGCCCTCCACCTCTGGGCAGATCAGCAGCAAAGCACCTGCCCGCTGCCAGAACTCCTGTTGGCGGACATGTTTTTGATGTATTCTGTTGCAAGGACTGGAACTAAACCAGGTGATCAGCCTACAGGGAAATAAAGCAAATATGGCTTCTCCTTGTGACCTTTTGGATCTGTTTTCACAGACGGTTGCCTTATTGTTATATAATAATAGTGATGGTAATCTTAGCCAGCATTTGTGTTTCACTTTACAGTTTTAAAATATAAAATATCTATGGGCATTGGTTTCCTCAAATATAAAATGAGAATAACTGAATCCACATCATAGGTTATTGTAAGGATGAATAAGTAATGCACGTAATATGCGACCACACATTTTCATTTTACTTGATTAGTGAGTGGTGAGCAAGACATGTATGTTTTCAGATGTGGCAAATGAGGCTCAGAGAGGATGGGTAGCTTTCTTGAAGTTACACAGCCCGCAAAGGCAGAACCAGGACTGGAACCCAACTCTCCTAAGCCCCTACCATTTTTCCTTTCTCATCACATAGTAGGACATCCAATGTGGAGCAAACACATTGGGGGCAGAGGAGGATCAACAATGACCTTATTACTTGTGTGTGTCATTTAAATGAGGCAACACATGAAGAGCATTTAGAACAATGTCTGGCACAGAGCACGAGTCCAATGCAAATCAGCTTTATTCCTGAGTGGCTAACGCTATATTATGTATGAAGTACTTTCACAGACACACACACAATCTCGTGTAGTCCTCACCAAAAGCCTACAGAGTATTTTTATTAACCCCATTTTATAAAAAAGGGAGCAGGGGCACATAAGTAAATAGCAGAGCAGGAACTCCACTCAGACCACGCTGTTCTAGGTTTTTCAGCCAGGGATCTTCTTAAATGCAGCTCTGGAGGTGACTTTTTCATGCCTCACACAGCAAAGGTCAGTTGAAAGGATGCACTTCATGGTACGGGCCTTGGAAGGAGCCTCTGAGGCTGCCTTGCAGTCGTGTTTCAGACTGGGAAAGCCCTGTCCATACCTAATTGCCCACCTGATGGATCAAGCCTGCCCTACCATGTTCTAAGACATTCTGAAGGCACCCCAAGCTTTCTGGTTGGAACAGAGTCCTTCCCCCAAGATAGCATTTCCTAGGGGTTTCTCTGGACTTAGGAATGGAATAGAGTCACAGAAAAAGAACATGGGTCCTGGGTAGTGTGGCTCAGTGGATTGAGCGTAAGCCTGCAAACGAAAAGGTCACCCGTTTGATTTCTGGTCAGGGCACATCCCTGGGTTGCAGGCTGGTTGATGTTCCTCTCTCTTTCTTTCCCTCTTTATTCCTCCCTTCCCTTCTCTCTAAAAATAAATAAATAAAATCTTTAAAAAGAAAGAAAAAGAACATAGGTTTTGGAAAAGGCAGACATAGGTTTGAATTCTCATTCTGCCCCTCCCTACCTATGTGACCTTGGGGAAGCTACTTGATTTGTCTGAATCTCAGTTTCCTCATATGCAGTGGGTGTCATAGGATTCTGATAGCATAATACCTGGCGTAAATAGATGCTTATTAATTTTTAGCATTCAGTAGGAGCAGTGAGATTTCCCTGGAGTCCAAAGACTGAGTTCACACCTCTGGTCATGGTACCTGGGTGAGTCACTTAGTCTCTCTGACTTTCCCCATCCTCACCTGTGAAATGGGTCAGTATGGGTATCCCCTGAGTTAACATCTGTGAATGTTCTACATGAACAGGAGTGTTTGAGACATAAGCCTATATCCAAACAGAACCTGTGGGCCCAGGTGAAGGTGGGAATACTCCTTCCTCATTGTTCCTCCATCTCCAGCCCCAAGCAATAGCCAGCCTCAGATTTGGAGAAGGTCATAGGCCTCCATACAGGCACATTTTGACAAGCCCTGTAGGAAACCCTGTAGTGACAAGGGTATGGAGGGAATTATCCCCCTTCTTTGAGGGTAGCCCTGTGGGGGTGTCATTGAGAATACCTGAGAAATTTTCAAGTGGGAGCCACTTTCTGAGAACTCTGGTTACTGGATCTAATCTCCCCTTTTGCACCTGACAAGCTGTGTGAGCTGGGGCCAGGTCTGCCCTTCTTTGGAGTCCAGCACTGGAGTCGGGGGCTGGGAGTAGAATCACAGGATCTAGGAGAAGGAAGGCCCTGGGAGCTCACCTATTCTAGAACACTCTGCCACCCAAATGCAAACATCCCCACCACTTCATTCCTGATCACCGGACTCTGCCCCAAATTTCCCAGGACAAATGGGTCTCCGCATCACAAAGTGGTTACCTAGTTTTAGGATGACAAAAGGGCTAGGAAGATTTTTTATATTGAGCTGTGATCTGCCTGCCTTTCTCCCACTGGTCCAAGGTCGGCATTCTTTTTTTTTTTTAATTCTCATTCTGTTTTTTAAAAGTATATTTTATTGATTATGCTATTACAGTTGTCCCATTTTCTCCCTGTTTATCCCCCTCTCCCCTGCACAACCTCCATCAGAATTCCTCCACCTTAGTTCATGTCCATGGGTCATACATATAAGTTCTTTGGCTTCTTCATTTCCTATACTATTCTTAACCTTCCCTTGTCTATCTTCTACCTACCATTTATGCTTCTAATTCCCTGTGCCTTTCTCCCATTCTCCCCTCTCCACCGCCCTGCTGATAACCTTCCATGTGATCTCCATTTCTGTGATTCTATTCCTGTTCTAGTTGTTTGCTTAGTTTGGTTTTGGTTTTGTTCTTTTAGGTTTGGTTGTTGATAGTTGTGAGTTTGTTGCCATTTTACTGTTCGTATTTTTTATCTTCTTCTTCTTAGATAAGTTCCTTTAACATTTCATATAATAAGATCTTAGTGATGATGAACTCCTTTAACTTGACCTTATCTGGGAAGCACTTTATCTGCCCTTCCATTCTAAATGATAGCTTTGCTGGATAGAGTAATTTTGGATGTAGGTCCTTGCCTTTCATGACTTCGAATACTTCTTTCCAGCCCCTTCTTGCCTGCAAGGTTTCTTTTGAGAAAGCAGTCTTATGGGAACTCCTTTGTAGGTAACTGTCTTCTTTTCTCTTGCTGCTTTTAAGATTCTCTCCTCATCTTTAATCTTGGGTAATGTAATTATGATGTGGCTTGGTATGTGTTTCCTTGGGTCCAACTTCTTTGGGACTCTCTGAGCTTCCTGGACTTCCTAGAAGTCTATTTCCTTTGCCACATTGGGGAAGTTCTCCTGCATTATTTTTTCAATTACATTTTGCATTTCTTGTTCTTCCTCTTCTCCTTCTGGCAAGTTGTCCTGGAGGTTCCTAAGCCTCTCCTCCGTTTTTGAATTCTTGTTTCTTCATTCTGTTCTGATTGAATGTTCCTTTTGGTTCAAACTGTTGATTTGAGTCCTGGTTTTCTTTCCTTCATTGTTGGTTCCCTGTATATTTTCCTTTATTTCACTTTGCATGGCCTTCACTTTTTCCTCTATTTTGTAACCATACTCAACCAATTCTGTTAGCATCCTGATTACCAGTGTTTTGAACTGTGCATCTGATAGGTTGGCTATCTCTTCATCACTTAGTTGTATGTTTTCAGGAGCTTTGATCTGTTCTTGCATTTGGGCCATTTTTTTTTTCTCCGTGTACCTGTTACAGAGTAAGAGGTGCAGCCTTAGGTATTCACCAGGATGGGGCAACCCACGTTTTCATCAATGCATTGTGGCACTGTATGTGTGGGAGAGGTCAGAGAGGGAACAATGCCCCTTGCTCAGCTCTCAGTTGACTTTCAGTCATTTTCCCAGGTACCCACAAGCAAATTAGGCCATTCTGGTGCTGATTCCCAGGTGGGTGGTTTTGATGTTCTAGGACTCTGTGGGTCTCTCCAATGAACTCTCCTGTGAGGCTGGGAGTTTCTCCTGCCACTGCAACACCCACAGATTTTTACAGAGGTTTTGAGGCTTTATTTCCCATGATGGAATCCTGAGTTGCACAGTCTGTCTCGCTCCCCAGTTGTTCCTCCTGGTTTATTCACATGCAAATGGGGGACCATCCTCTCTGCCAGCTGCCAGCTGCTCCAGTCCTCCAGCTACCACCTTGTTGAGAGTCCTCTCTGCACCGGCTGCCCATCTCTGCCCCTCTTACTCATCTGAATGAATGTTTCTTCTTTAATTCCTTGGTTGTTGGACTTTTATACTATTCGATTTTCTGGCAGTTCTGGTTGTTTTTGTTTTAAAATTTGTTGTTGTCCTTCTTTTGGTTGTGCAAGACAGCACAGTATATCTACCTATGCCTCCATCTTGGTCAGAGTTGAGGTCAACATTCTGAAGTCTCATTCTTTTAGTCAATTCCTAAACTCTCTCCAGCTCTGCCTTCCAGGGAGAAATGGAGACATAAGAAAGAAGGAAGGAGAGAGGAAGCTAGATACAAACCTCCTAAGCTTTCTTACATAGCATGTCTACACTCAAGCTGTGGCTGTCATGTTTACAAATTGTTTTCAAATATTCTCTTTTTCTGATTGCTGTGAATACTTCCTTACCCCCATGCACAGACATTGCTCTAAAAGTGATCCAGGAAGTGGGCAGAAGTCATAGAACCCTACCCCCTGGGGCTTCTCCAGTTGGAAAGGTGATATTCAGTAATTTTTAAATTTTTATTATTAATAATAATTTTTTAGAAGGATACTTTTATCAAACTCTTTCATGGAACTCAGATGAAATGATGGGTGGGTGGATGGATGGGTGGATGGGTGAATGGGTGAGTAGATAAAATGGGAATAATATAGTTAAGAAGATGTACTCTAGAGCCAGACTATAACCTGCAAATTCCTGCTGTCATTTACTAGCTGTGTGACCATGAGCAAGTCACCTAACCACTTAACTCCTCAGTTTCCTCATCTGAAAATGAACAAAATAGTTAAAACCCATCTTATAGAAATATTGTGATACTGAATGAGTTGGTGCATAGAAAGCACATATGCTAACACCTGGAACAGTGAGTGCTCTGTAAGTATCTTATTATTGTTATCATTATCATTATTACCATTGACTAAAGTTGGGGAGACCCCACCCTTCCTTCAACCACTGTGATTCCTGAGACACTGGAAGTTCTGGGAACACTACTTATGAACCAGTTATGCAGTTCATTTTCTCATTTGACAAAGGAGAAAATGAGGCCTGGTGGGGAACATCATTTGCCTATGGTCGCACAATGGAGTGTGTACAGTAAAGCCAGATCATGAGCTGAGGTCTCTTAACTTAACTGAGGCCTTTGCAGCTCTCAGAGACTCTCCTGCATGTGCCAAATGTACACTGGAAGTCAAGGCCAGAGACAAGGAATTTGGGCATCCCACAGCAGCCAGTAGGTCTAACTTTGGCTGGCTGCCCTGCCTGCCATCTCCTCCAGGATGGGTCCCAGAGGTCATCCACTAATGATGTAACAATCTGAGCTCTCTCAGAGCCAGGGTGGAGGCTCAAAGGGGCGCAAGGGAGTGGATGAAGGCAGTGAGCTGTGAAACTTAATTCACACTTAGGCCATGTCTTAAGAGCTCAGGCTACAAGGTGTTACCTGCAGTATGTGCAAAGTGCCGTAATTAATTGACAGGCAAGGCTCATCAGGTTTCCCTGGTCCCCTCACTTCCTTCTTCTCACTTTTGCTCTGAAATAGCAGAGGGAATGTCTCTCCCCAAGACAGACACTTATAGGCAGTGGTGTTCCTCTGAAGTTTATGTTGAATCTTCAAGGTGTAAAGGAGGGAGCTCTTCAGTTTTTATCAAAACCAAATGAACTATTTCCCTTCTATCAAGTAACAACCCTTCGTTTATTCTTTTAACATCTATATTATCTACTATACGTGTTAGGCAGGACTGCCTCTGTGAGTGTGTGACATGTGCCGTCACATGGGGCTCTTTGCTCAGAAGGCCCCACACTTGGTTTCAATGCTCTGCTGTCACCATCTTGAGATTAATAACACATTTATTTCTACATTTGAGTTTTGTAAGTGAAGTCCAGTGGGACAGTGGAGCATGTACACAGAGGAGTCAGGCCACGTGAGGGTCTGCCATTCCTTGTCCCCCCATCCACATACAGTCTTCTCAATACCCCACGAGTATAGCATCCTGGTGGACCCACACCCAGAGTTAGTGCAGGGATGCTCAAATTGAGAGGAAGGGAAGAGGTTGGGTCTATGACTGTTGGAGTGGGATGCTCAGAAGCCTGAGGAGCCACGCTTTCCATTCAAACCAGAACTTACTCTGCACACAGAAAGAAGGCAATGGCGTTTGAAGAAATGGAAATGACCAAGGAGCCCTATCATCTCCTTTCCTACTATTACTAATCTCTGTATTAATCAACACACACACTTAAATGATGACATGAGAGGAAAGGGAGGGCTGGAGTGATATATAGCTTTTTTCCCTTCAGTCCTGCCTCACTCATCAGTACCCCAAAGGTAGAGTGCGTGGGTAGAATGTGTGTGCGTCAAGAAGTGAAATAGAAACATCTGAATTCATTTTGGGCTCATTTCCTCTGTTCTGGTAGGAACGAAATACACACATATGGATGAGCTATAAAATGTGAATTATGTCATTTGGTGATTCCACATATGAGTTAAATGTTCGTATTTCCATTTGAAATTTGTACCATAAAATATAAAGACGAATGGTAAAATTCATAATAATACACTTCCTTTTTAACTTAGAATTACATTAGCAAGTGAAAACACCATGTGTAGTTGAGAGAGAGACCAAACACACAGAAAGAAAAAGCTGTATATTTTAATACCTTCAACGGCACTTGTCCCTGCTTTTTGCACAGAGGCACTACATTTTTATTTTGCGCTGGACACCGCACATGATGACCCTGGGGTGAGGTGCCAGGGACATGTGAGCTGCTGTCCTCACAGAGCCTACTTGTGTAGTGAGAGAAACATGGTAATTGAATAATCCCAGAAATATGTCATTGTAAGCTTATAGCACCAAATAAGAAAAGCATAGAGTTCTCTGAGGGCACATAGCAGTAGAGTAGCAGGATCCACTCTAGCCATGGGACCTGGGGAGACTTCTCTGAGAAAGTGGTACTTGAACTGAGATGTGAAGAATAAGCAGGTGATAGTGAGGAAAAGAAAATGGAGTGGGTCTTCCAAACAGAGGGGACAGTATGTACAAAGGCCCTGAGACAGGAAAAAGCCTGGCTTTATAGCTAAAAGATAACCATCTGGTTGAGGGAAGCATGGCCCAGTCTTATGGATCACATTAAAGAATTGATCTTTATCTGAAAAATTATGGGAAGCCATTAAGAATTTAAACAGGAGAGTAATGTGATCAAATCTGTGTTTTAAAAAAGTCTGACTGTTACATGTTAGAACAGTCTGAAGAGGGCAAGACCAGTTAGAAAGGAGGCTGTTGTACTAATCCAGGTGAGAGATGATAGTGTTTTACGCCATGGCGGGGATAGAGAGAATTGAACGGGTTCGAGAAATAGGCAGGAAGAAAAGTAAGTGATGGGGTGGGTGGGAGCAAGGAGACTTAGAGGAAAGGTATCAGGAATGACTTCTGGTCTGCTTCACTTGTGGATAGTGAGGCCCATTTACATATGTATGTGTGTGTGTGTATATATACACGCACACAAAATAGAGGCCAAATTCTGAGAGGAGAAAGAGTGAGGGAGAAGGTTATGAGTTTACCTTTATGTTCAGTTGCGGTCCCTTTGAGGCATCTAAGCAGGAGTCTTAAGAATACAACTGGCAGCTATCATCAATAAATCAACAAACAGCAACTGTTGGTGAGGATGTGGAGAAAAGGGAATCCTCATGCACTGTTTGTGGGAATGCAGACTGGTACAGCCACTATAGAAAACAATATGGAAGGTCCTCAAGAAATGAAAAGTGGAGGCCCTGGATAGTGTGGCTCAGTGGATTGAGTGCCGGCCTGTAAACCAAAGGGGTGCTGGTTTGATTCCCAGTCAGGGCACATGCCTGGGTTGTGGACCAGATCCCCAGTGAGGGGCGCGTGAGAGGCAACCACACACTGATGTTTCTCTCCCTCACTTTCTCCTTCCCTTCCCCTCTCTCTAAAAATAAATAAGTAAAAATCTTTTTAAGAAAAATTAAAAATGGTACTGCCTTATGATCCAGCAATTCAATTTCTGGGTATATATCCAAAGAATCCCCAAACACTAAATTTGAATGAATATATACATTCTTACACTCATTGCAGCATTATTTACAATAGCCAGATATGGAAGCAATCTAGGTGTCCACCAATAGACAAGTGAATAAAAAAGCTGTGAGATACACACACACACACACACACACACACACTGGAATATTGGTCATAAAAAAGAATGAAATCTTACTCTTTGAAGCAGCGTGGATGGACCTAGAAGGTATTATGCTAAGTGAAATAAGTCAGTCAGAGAAAGACACATACTATATTATTTCATTTGTACGTGGAATCTAAAGAACAGTGTAAATGAACATGCAAAATAGACACACAGATTCATAGATACAGGGAACAGACTGATGGTGGCCAAAGGGGTGGGGAGTTGGGAGACTGGGTGAAAAAGTTGAAGGGGTTAAGAAGAACAGGTTAGAGGTTACAAAATAGTCATAAGGATGTAAAGTACAGCATAGGGAATATAGTCAATAATATTGTAATAACTATGTAAGCTGCCAGGTGGTTATTTGCAATTTTGGGGGACCACTTTGTAGGTTATATAATTACCTAACAACTATGCTGCACCCCTGAAACTAAGACAAAATAATATTGAATGTAAACTGTAATTAAAAAATAAAATATAAAAAATTTCAAATGCCATTGGCATATTCACCCAGAGCCCAGAAAGTGAGTAAGGTTTAGACAGAAGGAGTAAATTGGCTAATAAAAATTACCACTGCAGAAAAGGCTTCAATAGGCACTTCACAAGTCAGATTATCCACATCATCAATAAATGCATCAAAAGTGCTCAACATCAATAGTCATTAAAGAAATGCAAAATTAAACCCATAGTGAGATATTATTTCATTAAAACGTTTAAAATTTTAAGAGTGACAAAACCAGGGTGAGGAGCAACCAGAACCCTCGCACATTAACGGTGGACATGAAAGATCACACAACCACCGCGAAACAGGCAGTTTCTTCAAAAGTTAACCATACACTTACCATATAGGCCACCAGCTATGCTCCTTGATATTTACCCGAGAGAAGTAAAAAATTTGTCCACACAGGCTTGCAAAGTAGTGCTCATCAAAGCTTCATTCATAATAACCCCCAAATGGAAACAACCCAACATGTGCCAATTGTGAATGAATGAATAAATGGTGGGGATATCCATACAATGAAAAACTGCTTGTTCACAAAAAGAACCAAACTACAGGTACATGTAATGACATGGACGGATCTCAAAAATATTATGCTGAATGAAAGAAGTCAGATAAAAGAGAGTACATGTGCATAATCCAATTTATATGACATTCTAGAAGAGGCAAAACTAATCTTTTGTAATAGAAATCAGATCAGTGGTTGTGAGGAGAAATCAGATCAGTGGTTGTTGGGTGGGTTGACTGAAAAGGGGTGGGGGCAGACTTTTGTGGGGTGATGGATCTTTTCTGTATCTTCATTGTGGTGGTGGTTACATGATTGCACATGTGTGTCAAAACTCACAGAAATGTACACCAAAATGCATGACTTTTACTATATGTGAATTATACCTTAATAAAAAATATATTTTAAAACTGAAGCCATGAGCATAGCTAGGACTCACCAAGTGCAGAGGATAGAGTGAGAAAAGAAGATAACCAGGTGCTTCTGATCTCATCAACAAGTAAGAGCTGTTATCCCCACCTTACACATGAGAAAAACAAGTCTCAGCTCTGGTCAGAGTGCTGTTAGTTGGAGTGTCGTCCTGTGCACCGAACAGTGGCAGGTTCGAATCCTGGTCAGGGCACATGCCTAGGTTGCAAGTTTGACCCCGGTTGGGGAGCATACAGGAGGCAACTGTTCGATGTTTCTCTCTCACATTGATGTTTCTCTCTCTCTCCCTCTCTCCCTCTCTCTCTCTCTAAAATCAATAAATGTATTCTTGGATGAGGATTAAAAAAAAGAAAGAAAGAAAAATGAGGCTCAGAGAAGTGACACTACTTCCCCAAGAGCAGAGCCACTAAGTAGTGAAGCTGGGGCTCAAAGCCAGAGCCATCTGATGTTAAGGTACATGCTCTTTTCAGTCCCTCTCATCAACAAGGCTGGGCTCATGGCTGAGCATAATGGCCAAGTATGGAGTAGGACCCCAACTTAGTAGAGAGAAAGAGCTTGAGGGTTGGGCCTGGATCTGGAAAACCATGTGCTGTCCTTTGTCTATGAAGATGATGCTCCTCACCCATCACTAACTGCACAGGTGCTTAGAATGGAGGGTACGGCGATTACACAATGACCATCCATATTCTCTGCACCGGTCCTCACTGCGCCCAGTGGGAGCCTCAGCAACATGACAGGCCAGGGTTGGGGGTTCTGCCTGCATCTGCCAGCCACCCAGAGAGCCACAGTGAGATCTCCAAAGGAAAAAATCATACCCTGCCCTACTCTGCCAGGAACCTCACGTTGCCACAGCTCTGTATATTTTCCAACTCTAGAAATATTTACTGAGGCAACTACATGCACCCTCTCTGGGCCCTGGGCTCATTTGATCAATCCCAGCTCTCGTGGTCTGATCTCTCCCTGGGACTGTTACCACAGCCTACAGCCCCATCCCACCCCTCTTCTCATTTTCTGTCACTACCTTCCTCAAAAAATCCTCAATGTTTCCCACATTGCCTCAGCAGTGCTTTGCAAAGCACAGGGAGTAGAAGACCACAAAAATCAATGTAATGAGTCATTTAAAAATACGAAATAAAACAGAACAGAAAAGAAAGTAGAAAGCATCACATGTCATAAGGTTAAATGTATCTTGAAACTTTTGATTCAGTTAGATCTACCTATTCATACATATGTGTGTTTCTGTACTGACTAGAGATGCAATTAACAGTACCTGGTACATTGAAATCACTGGAAAAACTCTTATTTAATTGAACTGAATCTTCAAACAGCTCTATGAGGTGGGTATTACTACTTTGCACATAAGAAAAAGGGAGCTCAAAAAAGTTAAGTGACTTTCCCAAAGTCACACAGCTTGTCTGGGAGTGGAACAGTGATTGAGGACAGGTCAATCAATTTTCTCACACTGCAGTCCTGACCTCTGTCTGTGCCCTCTCTCTGGAGTGTGGACCCCCATACAGACTCCTCAGGCACTGCCTTGGCCAGAGAGAGGTCTGAGCAAGGTGCTCCCCATGCACAGGAATGACTCCAGTCCCTGCACGCATTCTCCACAGTCACTCAGAGCTCCCCACAGACACATCCAAGCTCTGAGGTGCGGGGTGGCTGAAGGTGTGCTGCCCTGGCAGAGCCTGGGTTTGGAGGAGAGGCTGAGAAAGACAGGAAGAAGGGAGCAGCAGACAGAGCAAGCAAGCAGGAGGTGGGAAGTACAGAAACTGAAGCAGAGATGAACACCATAAGGGACTGAGAAACCCAGAGAGATGCAGGCAAGAAAGAGAGGAAAGGAGAGAGAACAGGAGAGAAAGTTGGGCAGAGGAGAAAAGGAAGGGCAGAGAAAAAAATGTACAGGGAGACCAGAGAAAGGCCTACTGAGACCTCTGTGGTTCCCCAGTCTCTTCTCTGCCCGGCTCCTCTGTGGCTCAGGACCTCTTGCCCTTCCTTCTGTGTGTCCACTGCAGGCCTCTAGCTTCTGGCAAACGGCAGCTCTCTCATCTTTTATTTGGTTAGAAAGTGACCGGCATTCAGTTCAGTGAGCAACGTCACCTCCTCTCCCAGGAGGAGAAAAATTGCCCAGGGTATGTGACATTTTGGTGGCAGAGCTGGATTTGAATCCATGGCTCCTGCTTCCCACCCCAGGTGGCCGACGGCTCCTAGGGAATGTTTCCCAGTGAACCACTTTCTCCAGCTCTGGGCTGTGAGGCAAACCTCCTCTCTGGTTCCTAGATCTAGAATAAAATAACCCAGTGACCTTGGTGAAGTTCACTGACTTCCCTGGATCTGGACGTCCTCATGTGTGTAATAAGGGTCAGAGGAGAGGCCACTTACCAGGTATAACACTGTGTTACTCTTTCTACAGACCTCAAGTAATTAGGTGTATATAGTCCTTGCTATTTTGTAGAACATGGTAATAGGTCCACAGTCCATTCCCCACCTGCTGGATTGTTTTCTATAATAAAGAGTGTGTCCAAGAAAAGTATTTTAGAAACTGAACTCTATAGAAATCTTCCAGACAGAAAATGTCCTCCAGATTTACAGTCTCTTCCTCTTCATTATCCTAACCATTCCCGCATCCACAAATCTCCACGATCCATTTATTTTCTCTCTAGTATTTAATGAACACCTCTCATGATCTGGGGATGCAATGGTAAAAAAAAAAAAAAAAGGCAAAAATGATGACAAAAACATTGGAGAAAAATAAAGAAGAAAGGGGATAGGGAGTGTTTGGAATTAGGGTAGAGATGAGTTGCAACTTTTTTAAAGGATGACCCAGGAAAGGTATACCTGTGATGGCAAAATGTAAGCAATAATCTGAAGGAGGTAAGGGAATGAGTCATGCAGTTACATGCAGGAAGGATATGTCAGGAAGAGGGGACAGCAAGTACAAAGGCCAGGAAACAGATGTTTGTCTGGTGGTTTTGAAGATCAGCAAGAGGCCAGTGTGGCAACAGCGGAGTGAGCCAGGGATGGAGTAGCATCAGATGAGGTCAGAAAGGTGGGGTGAGGCTAAGATTGAGAAAGGTCATCAGTTCTCCATTGCTGTGTAATGAATAACCACAAACTTAGAAGCTTCAAACAGTACACACTAGCTTGTAATTTTCACTAGTCAGGAGTTGGGTACAGCTTAACTAGCTCCTCTGCAAGGCTGCTGTCAAGCTGTTGGCTAGAGCTGGGTTCTCATCTGGGTCCTGACTGGGGAGGGATCTGCTTCTAAGCTCACATAGCAACATTCAGTTCCTTGCAGGCTACTAGAGGTGTTTCTCAGCTCCTTGCTGTGTGGTCCTTCCTATATGGCAGCTTGCAACATAGCCTCCTACTTCTTCAAAGCCAGCAAAAGAGACAGCACCCTAGCAAGACAGGTGTTATGATTTTACATAATGTGATTATGGATGCATAATCTCATATATACTATAACCTATGCTGCTCTTTGTTGATTAGAAGCAAGACATGGGTCCTGCTCAAACCCAAGGGAAGGGGATTATGCAAGTGTGTAAATACAAAAGTGGGGGTCATTGGGGTCACCTTAGTGTCTGTCTACTCTGCCCTCTGTCTCCCATTGACTTATGTCTATTGCATTTGCCTAATATATTCATCATTCCCAGCCCCCAAGATTCCATAAAGTTCATCTAAATCAGGTTCGGGTATAGATGAGGTTCCTTTAGGTGGTCCTATTACTTGATCTGTAAAACTAAAGATGTAAGTTATCTGCCTTCACACCCAACATACAATGGTGGGATAACAGCTATAGACATACCTGTTCAAAAGGAGTATAACATGGGATATGCAGAGCAATCACTGGTCTGTGGCAATTCTGAACTCCAGCTGGGTGAATATTGGGCGTCCCTTAGGTTTTAAGACCTGAGAATAATTCCATGTCCCAGAAGCTCAGAAGGCTTCTGCCCTGGGGGTCATCCTTCCCTTTTGATGAACGGTAGCACATGTTTGCAGCTGAGTAGTTTTTTTTTTTTTTTAATCTTCCCCAAGGATATATTTATTGATTTTAGAAAGAGAGGAAGGGGGAGAGAGAGAGAGAGAGAAAGAGAAACACTGATGTGAGAGAGAAACATTGATTGGTTGCCTCCCATGTGTGCCCTGACCAAGGATGGAACACACAACACTTTGGTGTATAGGCTGATGCTCCTACCAACTGAGCCATCCGACCAGGGCTGCAGCTGAATAGTTTTACCAGCTTTCTTCTTGCCAGGAGAATTTGGGGGACCCTAAAACCTCCTTTCATTTTGCACTGTCTCTGTCCCTCACAGTTCAAGATGGCAGTGCTCTTTCTGAAAGAGCTTTCTCAAAAAAAGTGTGTCTAGTGTAAATTTCAGTGGGGTTCACTCCATTAGGCAAAAGCCACACCCAGTATCTTTGTGAGAAGCTCCTCCTGAAATGGCTGAGTAACAGCTCAGTTAAGCTTCCTTGAGGTCCATTGTTGGATTAAGAGATTCTGGAAGGTGTATCCTTAATGTCTTGAACAGCCCTCTTTTTGACTCAGTTCTACTCTGATCCTTTCATCTTCAGATATTTTAACAAAAGATTGTATCACGCTTTCTGTTTTTTCTCTAGACCAGGGCTTAGATCTATTCCATGTGCTTGGAAGCCATTTCTTCCCTGGCCCCCTCTTTAAAAAAAAAAAAAATTGTCTCTTTTTTTCATTTAATTGATCTTGGAGGGAGAGAAACATCAATTTGTTGTTCCACTTATTTATGCATTCATTGGTTGCTTCTTGTATGTGCCCTGACCAGGGATTGAACCCACAACCTTGGTGCATCAGGACAAATGCTCCAACCAACTGAGCCACTCAGCCAGAGCTTGGAAGCCACATCTTAATTTTAGCATCTTCTGCCATGTGGGGAGGCTGAGAATTTTCAAAATTATCAAGTCCTTACTTCTTTTCAAGAGTTTTAAAACCAGTTTTCCCCTCAGTTTATCTCTCTCCTCTCACATTTTACTATAAACAGCGAGAAGAAACCTGGCAGCACCTCAACATTTTGCTTGGAAATTTCCTGAGTATATTAACCAATTTATCATTTACACATTCTGTTCTACATAACTGCAGGAGACAATTTTTTCTCTGCCACTTTCCAACAAGGATCCCCTTCCTCCCATTGCTATTAACAAACCCCCACTTTCTCTGAATCCTCATTGGCAAGCCCTGCAAGTCCACATTTCTACTAACAGTCTAATCAAGGCAATGTAAGCTCCCTTTTCACGCTCCTCGAAATTCTTCCGGTCTCTGCCTGCTGCACAGTTCCAAAGCCACTCCCACCTTGTTAGGTTCCTGTTACTGCAGCGCCCCACTTCAGAAACCAAAATCTGCATTAGTTATCTATTGCCACGTAATAATTTCACCAAAACTTAGAGGCTTCAAACACCACACAGTTAGAATCTCACAGCTTCTGTGGGTCAGCAGTCTGGGCACGGCTTAACAGGGGCCTCTGTAAGGCTGCGATAATGATGTCCATGGAGACAAAATAGATCTGTGGTCATCAGGGGCTGGGAAAATGCGGCATGACTGTTAATGGGAATGGGGTTTCTTCTCGGCGTGACAAGAGTATTTTGGAATTAGACAGTGGTGATGGCTGCCAAACTTTGTGACTATGTTATAAAACCATTGAATTACATACTTTAAAGAGGCAAAATTTATGGTATGTGAGTTATTTCTCAATTGTGAACAAAAGGTGTTAGCCAGGGCTGGATTCTCATCTAAAGCCTGACTGGGAGGGATCTGCTTCTCAGCTCAGGTGGCAGCATTCAGTGTCTTGCAGGCTGCTGGGTGAAAGCCTCAGTCCTTGTGGGATGCTGACTGGCGGCCCCCTCAGGTCCTTGCTGCATGGCCCTCTCCATATGCAGCTCACAGCATGGCAGCGTGCTTCATCAAAGGCAGCCAGGGCTCGCCCCTGGGCATTATAGTTTTACAGTCTTATGTAGGTAGCACAGCCACGTATATGTAATCACACCCGTCCTGTCACCTTTGCTGGATTCTCTTGATTAGAAGCAAGTCACAGGTTCTGTCCACACTTAAGGGGAGGTGGTTGTGCAAGGGTGTGAACAACAGGCCGTGGGGATCTTGAGGGTCACCTTAGAGTCTGTTGCAATGTAGGCCAGTTTAAGGGACTAGGGCTTTACTCTGAGATGAGGGTTTTGAGCTGAGGAGTCACAGGATCTGACATGTTTTAAAAGGACACCTCTGCCTGCCATGATGAGAACAGACTAAGATGACCAGAGTGGAAGCAGGAAGCAAGAGTTAGAAGGCTACTGCAAACAGTCGTCCAGAAGTACACTGGGACGTGGGCTGTTCCTGGGTTGACACAGACACAGTTCCCTTCCACTCCTTAGGGGTCCCTAGAGCTTCCCCAGGGGATGAGGACTCTTCTCACCCAGCAGACTTTAGCCTTGTCTCAGGGCCCTCCCTCCTCTTTCCTTAAGATCTCTTCAGCCCAGCACACTATTAGTCAGCCTACTACAGCAAACAGCAATTTGGCTGCTGTTCCGTCTGTCAGCAAAATATTATTAAGTGTCTTACAACTAGAGCATGATGTGAATACTGAGAATACAAGGAGAAATAAGGCCTGATCTGTGTGGCAGAGAAGTTTATGGCCCGGTGATGGCTCTGCCACTGTAGGTGAGACACATACTCTGCCAGCACATGAACAAAGATCAGGGAGGGGCACAGGAGATATTCCAGGCTGTATATCTAGGGAGAGCTAAGAGACACCTGAGCCTCCCAATATAAACTAACAGACATGGCCTGCCTCCATGAAACACATTTTTAACATTGCCAGGTTGAGGTGTCTCTACCTGCCCCCCAGCCTCCATTCCCTTCCTACCCCCACTCCCACCAACAAGCTACCTATGGCTCTACCCTTGAGAATCTTCTGCACCCACCTTTCTAATTCTTCCCTTCCACCAGAAGCCAGAATCAGGTCTCTCTAGCAGCCTTTATGTCTAGAGAAGAGCTGTCTGCTAGAAATATAATGTGAGCAATGTGTGATTTTAAAATTTCTAATAGCCACATTTTTAAAATTTTTAAGAGGTGAAATGAATTTTAATAATATATTTATTTAACCTATATATCCAAAATATTACCATTTCAACATGTAATCATATAAAAAATATTAATATGGTACTTGAAATTTTTTTTCATACTAAGTCCTAGACACACACCTCAATTTGGATGCTAAATTTTATTGGGAATATGTGGTCTGCATTTAGGTTTCACAAAGCTAGATTGAAAAAGTAAATTTAGACTTCCAGCCAAGATGGAGGCATAGGTAGATACACTTTGCCTCCTCGCACAACCAAAAGAAGGACGACAAATTTAAAATTAAAAAAAACAACCAGAACTGTCAAAAAATTGAACTATATAGAAGTCTGAAAACCAAGGAGTTAAAGCAGAAACATTCATCCAGACTAGTAGGAGGGGCAGAGATAGGCAGCCATGGTGGAGAGAACACACAGCAAGGCAGCGGCAGGCAGACAGGGCAATCTCACATTCTTGCGTGGATAAGCCAGAAGGAGCAACTGGGGAGCAAGATAGACCACGCAACCCAGGGTTCCAGCGAGGCAAAATAAAGCCTCAAAACCTCTGGGTATAAAAATCTGTGGGGGTTGAGGTGGAAGGAGAAACTCTAAGCCTCAGAAGAGAGTTCATTGGAGAGACCCACAGGGTCTCAGAACATACACAAGCCCACACACCTGGGAATCAGCACCAGAAGGGCCTAAGTTGCTTGTGGATAGTGGGGAAGTGACTGAAAGACAGCCAAGAGTCAAGCAAGCACGATTGTTCCCTCTCGGACCCCTCCCATACATACAGCGCCACAGCGCAGCAACATTGGTTGCCCCACCCTGGTGAATACCTAAGGCTCCTCCCCTTACTATGTAACAGACTCACCGAGACAAAAAATATGGCCCAAATGAAAGAACAGATTAAAGCTAAAAAAAAAAAAAACAGAACTAAGCAACGAAGAGATAGCCAACCTAACAGATGCAGAGTTCAAAACACTGGAAATCAGGATGCTCACAGAATTGGTTGAGTATGGTCACAAAATAGAGGAAAAAATGACAGCTATGCAAAGTGAAATAAAGGAAAATATAATGGGAACCAACAGTGAAAGGAAGGAAACCAGGACTCAAATCAATGATTTGGAGCAGAAGGAAGAAATAAACATTCAACCAGAACAGAATGAAGAAACAAGAATTCAAAAAAATGAGGAGAGGCTCAGGAACCTCTGGGATGTCTTTAAACATTCCAACATCCAAATCATAGGGGTGCCAGAAGGAGAAGAGGATGAGCAAGAAATTGAAAACTTAGTTGAAAATATAATGAAGAACTTCCTTAATCTGGCAAAAGAAATAGACTTCCAGGAAGTCCAGGAAGCTCAGAGAGTCCCAAAGAAGTTGGACCCAAGGAAGCACATACCAAGGCACATCATAATTACATTACCCAAGATGAAAGATAAGGAGAGAATCTTAAAAGCAGCAAGAGAAAAGGAGACAGTTACCTACAAAGGAGTTCCCATAAGACTCATCAGCTGATTTCTCAAAAGAAACCTTGTAGGCAAGAAGGGACTAGAAAGAAGTATTCAAAGTCATGAAAGGCAAGGACCTACATCCAAGATTATTCTATCCAACAAAGCTATCCTTTAGAATGGGAGGGCAGATAATGTGTTTCCCAGATAAGGTCAAGTTAAAGGAGTTCATCATCACCAAGCCCTAATTATATGAAATGTTAAAGGTCTTATCTAAGAAAAAGAAGATAAAAAATATGAGCAGTAAAATGACAACAAACTCACAACTATTGACAACTGAACCTAAAAAAAAACAAAGCAAACAGGTAGAACAGGAACAGAATCACAGAAATGGAGATCACATGGAGGGTTATCAGCGGGGAGGGAGAATAGGTGAAAAGTTAGAGTGAATAAGAAGCATAAATGGTAGGTACAAAATAGACAGGGGGAGATTAAGAATAGTATGGAAAATGGAGAAGCCAAAGAACTTACAGGTACAACTCATGGACATGAACTAAGCAGGGCATGGGATACTGGTGGGAGGGGTGTGCAGTGTGAAGGGGAATAAAGGGGGAAAAATGAGACAGCTGTAATAGCGTAATCAATAAAGTATATTTAAAAAAAGAAAAAGTAAATTCATACACTCAAGTTGTCTCACCCACCCTTGTGTTTTCCAATAACTGAATGGAATATCAATTTTAAATTTACTTTTAAATTAGTTAAATTTAAGCACCTTAACATTTCGGTTCTTCAGTGGCACACACAAACCACATTTCCAGTGCTCAGTACCCACATGTGACTAGTGGCTACCAGAGCAAAGGCCTCTCCTATCTGGGCCCCAGGCCCACCACTCAGGTTCTGCTTTCTCCAGCCACCCAGTTCACCCAGATCCTGCTGTGCTCAGCATCTCTCTTCATACATACACTTGACCCTACTGCCTCCCCTTCTTCCCTGCACCCCCATCTCCATCCAGCAGGAGCCACCCATGACTCATACCAATCCCTGGCTCCTCTGGCCCACTTTTTACCAGGTCCTCCTAGCTACATTACCGTCTCTATGCATAAACATTAGCACATCAGAAAGCCAATTTGCATACTGATCACTTCTGCCCAAGTCAAATTCACACAATTTCAGGATCAGGAGGCCCCGGGAAAGGGAAATCGGATCTTGTCTCCCAGTCACCTGCTGGAGGAGGTGGGATTTCAGCATTTGCTTGGTTTATAAAATGGGAAGGAGGAACAGAGAAGGTGCCTGAGCACCGGTGGTAGTGCAGGTGGGGGAGAAGGTGCCTGTTGGGGTGTGTGGGGGGTGGAGAGGATGTTTCATCGGGTTCGTTGTGTTGGAATGATTTGGTTGTTAAATAAGCACCTTAAAGGATTATTTCACCTTCATACTTTAAAATTTTTATAATTTAAATTCTTTCCCCCAAGCTGGGTTTCTCCAAGCTTCAGATCTCTGGCTGGAATTGGCTTTATTTGCATAATCCCACCTCTGAAATTTAGCCCCATCCCTGAGGACCCCCTCCTTGCCATGCCCTGCCCAGAGGCCTCAGCTGGGCGTTTGCCTTCCCCAGACTTCCCACTTTGGGCAGCCACCCTACTTTAGCCTCCCCCATCCTGAAAATGAGCCTGCCGTGCTGCTGCTGAGAGGCTGGGATAATCCTCCCTGAGCTATTTCAAGGATTAGTCCTCCTGCCCTGTGCCCAGCTCCCTCAGGAGTGGGATTTCAGAGCTGTGGACACTGTGTCAGGAAGGGAGGGGCACAGCTCCTGGAATGCAGGTCCATACAAGGCAGTGGGCACCAGGCTCTAGGTTCCAGGTTCCTTGGATCATGTCATAGTTTGTGGAGTTCAGTATAATGGACCCTGGCAGCCTGCAACCCTAAATCTAAGAGCTGGAGAATTGAGAACCCCAAGTCCTGAGCCCTCGGTCTTTGCCTTGAAAACACACACACACACACATCTCTTATCTTCCCCTCACCCTTCACTTTCACACACCAACCTCCTTATGACTTTCACAGACTCAGCACACTGCTTTCATGGGGACCTTATCTATACAAAAAATATATTTAAAATAATATTTTATGTTGGCACACAGATAAATATGTTAATATTATATATTACAATGTCTTCTTCAATCTAAAGTTTATTTTTTTCTTCTGATTTTAATTAAAATATTTTTGTACGTCCTTAAAATATTGTGTCCACAGTGCCAAAGGGATATGTCAGCCCTGCCTGTGGCCCTGTGTATGCTCCCCCCTCCCTTTTCCCACGGCTGTAGAGGAGGCCAGAATTGGGGGTGGTAGGAGAGCTGTAAGGCCCTCAGGTAGGTCGTTTTGCACACAGGGAAGGGGACTGAAGTCCCCTCCCTCTGAAAATGGAGAGCTTCCTCACCTGGGAGCCAGGTGCTGACCAAAGAAGGATGCATTTATGGTTTCATGAAGTCCTTCCTGCACCCCCTCCACTGTATTACAGGTAAGTCTGAGCAAACCTAAGGGAGCCCAAGTTTGGCAACAGAAAGAGACGGCTCAAGTCTAGACTCCTTACTGTGGCACACGAGACTCTCTTTGAGACGTAATATAATAATAGTGGATGAGAATGCTTATAAAGAGATGGTCCTACCTGACCTTGGATAAGTTCTTAAATCTCCCAAAGCCTCATTTTTCTCCAACTGTACATAAGAACAACAGGAATATTTTCCTCGCCAAATTTTTATAAGTATTCAGTGTTGTATATGCACACGTGTTGTGCACACAATGAAGTTCTATGCACTTGTTAGAAAATAGGAGTGTCATGCAAAACAAACATGCAGAGATCTCTTACCTCTCCTCCACAGGTCAGACATCCTATCATAACTGAGATTATGTGTGTAAAGTGGTGAACTCTTGGCCTGGCACAGAGCAGGGGCTCCAAAAATGGTACCTGGTATTGTGGTCTGGTTCCAATTTACTTCTCTAATCTCGTCCCCACCCCTCTTGGCCTTGAACTTCAGCAACACCAAACAGCTTGTGGTCTCATTCATTTCCCACTCCACACCAAACTGTACATGTTCTCACCTCCTGACCGTTGTAGCAGAAACTGGCTAGCTCTTCCTCCTGGGAATATAGATAGACAACCTTTCCCAGCCTCCCAGCTAGCCAATGGAATGTAAATGAGAATGATAGATGCTGCTTCAACACCTAATCCATCAAACCTCCCACCTGATCTTCATGCTCTTTCCCCTGCCACCTTGGAAGCCCAGTGCTTTAGATGGTAGAGCCATTGATGGAAAGCAACTGGGTCCCTCAATTAAAGTGTGAAGGGGATACGTCTACTGTTCCATTAGTGAGAAATAAGCTTTCACTATGTTTAAGCCGTTGTACAGTTTTTAGTTCATTGTAGCAGCTAGCCTTACCTTAATTAATACATTCCTGTTGTTGTATGCCCCTGGAATGCCTATAAGCTCTCCCTGCTTCACCGGAGTAACTCACCCTGCTTTACCCTTTATCACCTCTGGCATCACATCCTCCAGAAAACCCCTGAGCAACCTCCGACCTCTCAAGGAAGGGTTAGGTGTATCTAGCAGATACTGCACAATTGACTACCTTCTGTCCGTTCTCTCCTTCTTCCTAATAAGATCTCAATTTTATTCAGGGCAATAATGTACCCAGTTCACAATACCCATTTCACAAGACACCCTTCCAGCTAGGAGCAGTCATGTGATCCAGTCCTGGCCAATAAGATGTAAGAGGAAGTTGCTGGATGAAGAGTCTTAGAGAATTGTTTTTAAAGGAGTAGATTGGGCTCATATCTGCCTTTCATCTTTTTTCTTTGTGCTTCCTTGCTTCCCATCTGGAAGTCGGCTGCAATGCCCAGGAATGGAGCACACGTATTACACTGTAGGGAGGGCAGCCACGTGCTAAAGCAGAGTAGAAAGAAGATTCAAGCTTCCTCAAGGCACCACGGAGCCACCATATCAGCCCTGTTTTGTCTACCTCCAGTTCTCCTGTAACGTGGAAAATAGACACTCCTGATGCGTAAGCTCTGAAAGCACAACTGTGAGCAGTCTGAACTGAATGGGTGCCCTGCTCCGTGCTCCAGAGCACCCTGTGCTTCTCTCCGCTGCTCCCATCAAAACGCAACCACACTCGGGCAATCATTCGCTTAAGTGTCTGTTTCCCTGACTTGTCTGAAGGCACAGAGCAAGCACTCAATGAAGTGTGCCAAGAGAGTGGTGACAAGGGACACTGTTTTGTCTTCCTCATCCTCATTCTGAGGACAGAAAAAGGTATTCCTGGAGGACACACAGAAAAGGCCTTTAGCCAGGGCGCAGCCTCCCTGCCCCTGTGCCCCTCTGTCAGTAGAGCTGCGGTTGGTGACCTCTGAGGTCTTTTCAACCTCTTGCGAGCTCTGATTCCACCTCACACCCAGCACATTCTCCACTCCAAGGAGTGTAGGAAAGTAGAAGGCACAGGCCTGGCCTGGTGCACTTACAGCCCAAGATCGTTTTCTTTTTCTTTTACATTGAGGTGAAAGTCACACAGAGTTGACCATTTTAAAGTAACCATCCAGTGGCATTTAGCACATTAACAAAGATGTACAACCACTACCTCTACGTAGCTCCAAATATTTTTATCACCCCAAAACAAAACCTTGCACCCATTAAGTAGCCATTTCTCATTCTCCTCACCCCACAGCTCTTGGAAACCACCAATCTACTGTCTCTCCGGACTTACCCATTGTGGATATTTCATATAAACGGAATGACCCTAGTGTCCACAGATTAGAATAACATTCAGCTTTTCTTTACCCAGAGTGAGGTCGAGGATTCCCACTGCAGTTTGAGTGGCTGAGGTCAAATGTCTTTTGCAATACATCTCCTTGGAGATTTTCATTTGTTTTTCTTTTTTTAAACATATTTTTTTTATTTTTCAATTACAGTTGACATACAATGTTATATTAGTTTCAGGTACACTGCATAGGGACTAGATGTTTATGGAACTTACGAGATGATCCCCTGATAAGTGTCACACCCACCTGACACCACACACAGTTACTACAGTATTATGGACTGTATTGCCTGTGCTGGACTGTGCATCTCTGTGACTATTGTGTAACTGCCCATTTGTGCTTCTTAATCCCTTCACCTTTTCCACTCATCTCCACCCTCCATCTGACAACCATCAAAATGTTCTCTGTACCTATGAGTTTCTGTTTTGTTTGTTCATTTATTTTGTTTTTTAGATTCCACATATAAGTGAAATCACATGGTATTTGTCTCTCTCTGTCTGACTTAACTTCACTCAGCGCAATACCCTCTAGATCCATCCGTGTTGCTGCAGATGGCGAGACTTCCATGGTATGCATGCACCACTTCTTCTCCATCCACTCATCTATTGATGGACCCTTAGGTCGCTTCCATATCCTGAGTGTTGTAAATAATGCTTCAGTGAACATATGGATGCACATGTCTCTTCGAATTAGAGTTTTGGGTTCGTTTGGATAAATACTCAGAAGGGGAATTGCTGGATCCTTCTTTGTCTTTCATGATAGCCTGTTTTGAAGTCTATTTTGTTTGATACACGTATCGCTGCGCCAGCTTTATTTTGTTTCCATTTTCATGAACTATCTTTCTCCATCCCTTTCCTTTCAGTCCTTCAATCTGAGGTGAGTTTCTTGCAGGCAGCATATGTAAGGGTCTTTTTTTCTTATCAGTTTAGTCACTCTATGCCTTTTGATTGGAGTATTTCATCCATTTACATTTAAAGTAATTGTTAATGGATATGTAGTTATTGCCATTTTATTATTCATATTTTTAATCTATTTTTTTCTTCTTAAATAAGTCCCTTTAACATATCTTGTAAGACTGGTTTGGTGGTGATGAACTTTTTAAGTTTTTTCTTGTCTGGGAAGGCAGTTTTTAAAATTAGGTCTGGGATGAGCCTATCAATAGATTAGGTAGATAACTTTTATGAAGTGGAGGGTGAATGGTATAAAGGTGAACTGGCTGGTCTGGGCCCAGGGGCACTGTCTAGCAGCGCTTTTTTGAGAAAACATAATTAAATTTGATATGTGATATGGTGTATGTTTGTGTGTCTATATGTAGACAGACATCCTTGAGCATATGTAAATTTCTTTTCATGCTTGAATATACTATAGAGATCACAAAGCACTTTAACATCCAATGATGGCTCACAACAGGAGGCAGGGCAAGTACTCTTTTTTTAAAATGAATTTTTCTTTTTTAATTTTAGACAGAGGAAGGGGAACAGAGAGAGAGAGAAACATCAACTTGTTCCACTTATTTATGCTCTCTTTGGTTGTTGCTCGTATGGGCCTTGACCAGGGATCAAACCCATAACCCTGGCATATCAGGACAATGCTCTAACTAACTGAGCTACCCTGCCAAGGCCAGGGCAAGCACTCTTAACCCTAATTTACAAATGGGGCAACTGAGGCCCCATTAGATAACTTGCTCAAGGTCGCACAAGGTATGAGTTGCGGAGCCCCCCAGCCTGTGTGGTCTCCTCTGTGCGCAGCATATTTCCCCTTCTTTGATGTGTCCTGGATACCTTTGACCACTTGGTCATGCTCTAGGAGTGAAGGGAAAAAATGTGTTAGCAGGTTGTATTAGTTAAAAACAAAATACTACAGCCTGAATGGCTTAAAAAACATAAATAATTATTTCTCACAATTCTAGAGACTAGGAAATCTAAGACCAAGGTGGTCCTGAGGAGAACCCTCTTTCTGGCTTGCAGATGGCCAACTTCTCTCTGTGTCCTCACAAGGTGAAGAGAAAGTGAGAACAAACTTTCTGGTGTCTCTTCTTATAAGGGCACTAATTCCATCAGGAGGGTGCCACCCTCATGACCTCATCTAATCCTAATAACCTCCCCAAAGGCTTTATCTCCAAGCACCATCTCATTGGGAGTTAGGGCTTCAACTTATGAGTTGAATGTGGAAGGAACCACAAATATTCAGTCTCTAATACAGGTGAACACCACAGCTGGTGGGGACCATACATTACAGGTGGAGATACAGTAAAATGTTCTTGTCAAAAAAGACAATTCAACCTAACTCTCCCAGAAGGAGGGTGCAGGGAAACAGGGCAAGACTCAGAGAGTATTAGGAAGAAACTATGGCTGCCAGATTTAGCAAATAAAAATATCAAATGCCTATGTGATTTTCTTTTTTTTAAATACATTTTATTGATTATGCTATTACAGTTGTCCCATTATTTCTCCCCTCTACTCCCTTCCACCCTGTACCATCCCCTCCCACCAGCTTTCTCCCACCTTAGTTCATGTCCATGATTTGTACCTATAAGTTCTTTGGCTTCTTCATTTCCCACACTATTCTTAACCTCTCCTTGTCTATTTTGTACCTACCATTTATGCTTCTTATTCCCTGTACCTGTTCCCCTATTGTTCTCCCTCCCCCTCCCTGCTGATAACCCTCCGTGTGATCTCCATTTCTGTGATTCTGTTCCTGTTCTAGTTGGTTGCTTAGTTTGTTTTTGTTTTGTTTTGCTTTGTTTTTAGATTGAGATGTTGATAGTTATGAGTTTGTTGCCATTTTACTGCTCATATTTTTTATCTTATTTTTCTTAGATAAGTCCATTTAACATTTCATATAATTAGGGCTTGGTGATGATGAACTCCTTTAACTTGACCTTATCTGGGAAGCACTTTATCTGCCCTTCCATTCTAAATGATAGTTTTGCTGGATAGAGTCATCTTGGATGTAGGTCCTTGCCTTTCATGACTTGGAATACTTCTTTGCAGTCCCTTCTTGCCTGCAAGGTTTCTTTTGAGAAATCAGTTGACAGTCGTAGGGGAACTCCTTTGTAGGTAACTGTCTCCTTTTCTCCTGCAGCTTTTAAGATTCCCTCCTTCTCTTTCATCTTGGGTAATGTAATTGTGATGCGCCTTGATGTGTGCTGCGTTGTGGCGCTGTATATGAGGGAGGGGTCAGAGAGGGAACAATGCTGCTTGATCGGCTATCTGCAGGCTTTCAGTCACTTCCCTCGCTTCCCACAAGCAAATCGGGCCCTTCTGGGGCTGATTCCCAGGTGTGTGGGCTTGTGTACCTTCTAAGACCCTGTGGGTCTCTCCAACAAACTCTCCTGTGAGGCTGGGAGTTTCTCCTGCCACTGTAACCCTACAGATTTTTGGAGTCAGAGGTTTTGAGGCTTTATTTCCCCTCACTGGAACCCTGGGTTGCACAGTCTGTCTCACTGCCCAGTTGTTCCTCCCGGTTTATCTGTACACAAATGTGCAACCACGTGGTCCACCAACCGCCACCTTGCCACATGTCCTCTCCACCCCAGCTGCCCATCTTCACCCCTCCTATGGGTCTGGATGAATGTTTCTTCTTTAACTCCTTGGTTGTTGGACTTCCATACAGTTTTTATTTTCTTGTCGTTCTGGTTATTTTTATTTTTAAATTTGTTGTTGTGGTCCTTCTTTTGCTAGTGTGAGGAGACAAAGTGCCTACTATCTATCTATGCCTGCTTCCATCTTTGCTGGAAGTCCAAATGCCTATGTGATCTTCAATTTCAAAAGTAATAATTTTTTAGTATAAGTATGTCCTGTGCTTAGTTTGAGATATATACTTATATATATACACATATACATATATAACATACATTAAGTACGTAAAATTATATATATACATGATCTGTCCAGATGGTATCCAGCCTTGTAGTATGAAAAATAGAGACACTTATTGAAGAAGATACAAGATACAAGAAACATTGTACATAGGACAATGACACCTCAGTCCCCTTCAAAGGAGGCACCTTGGGACCTCACACAGTTCTCCCAATTGCCATCAGCTGCCCCGTGGTATTTTCTTGAATCTCATAGTCTGAAATCTCTTTCCTTTCAAAGGTAATTTGAGTTTGGGGGAAAGCAGAAGTCACAAGGTGCCAAATCTGGGCTGTAGTGGGGCTGAATCACCTGCGTGATTTGATATTTCACCAAAAAACTCTGCAGGAGAATGATGCATGAGTGGGCACGTTGTCGTGATGAAGCTGCCAATCAGCAGGTGCCCAGAGCTGCAGCCTTCTGAATCCTCCAAATAGTTTCCATGGAGGAATGTTCAAGCTTGATGCAAAATTTGATGCAGATTCATTGTTCTACTCAGTCAGTCATTTTGTATACGACGGCCACACAGTACACATGCTCAGTCACTGGCATCTACCTCCCCTACTGACTAGTACAGACAACTTGTCGTTGTTCACGCATGCGCATTCTAGCCCACTCTTTCGCTGCCAGGTCACATCGATATCGAGCAAACCGTCCTCATTGTATTAACAATGGCTGGAGTTTTTCCAGACAGACCTCATCTATTAGTGTAAGTATGTAAATTTTATCTGAAATTTAAATTAACTTGCTGTCCAGTATTTTTCTCTGGCAACCCAAGAAAAAGGGGAGCCAAGAACTCTAAGACAAGCCATGAACTCCAGGAGGGACTATTGCAGGATCTCTGGACTAATGCTTCCTTTATATGTTTAACTTTTTGAAAATCTTGCTCTTGAAAAATATCTAACTTTTTTTGTGTGTGTGGTGACACAAACACCACAAAATGTAACACTTTGACCATTGTTAAGTGTACAGTTCAGTGGCATTAAGTACATTCACAGTGTTGTGCAACCACCACCTCCCTGCACCTCCAGCACTTTTCCACCTTCCCAAACTGACATGCCAAAGAAAACCAGAGCTGATAAAAAAAAAAAAGAAAGAAAGAAAAAGAAAACCTGAGCTGCACAAGCGGTTAAAGTGATGAAAACAGATTTTTGTCAGGACTTTGCAACAGGGTAAAAGAGACCTCGGTATAGAACCGGGGTCATTTCTGAATGCAGCGTGGACACGTGGGGACTTACAGCCAAGAAAGGCGGTTAGTGGCCTCGGGTGGAAAATTACCAAGAGCATGGGTTAATTTTTTGCTAAACTGACTTGAGAGGATTCTTGCGGAAGGCAGGCCAGGGTGACCCAATACCACCTGGAGGATCTTTTTGGGATGAAGAATTTGGTCGGATAGGCAGAGTGAGCTGATAATAGAGGGTGAGGGAGTCTCGCTAAAATTGGGAGATGCAAGTAGAGGCCTCTGACTAAAGTTTGGCCAAACAGAGTCTTTGCTCAGAAACTGTACCCATTAAACAATAACTCATCCCATCCCAAATTGCTTCGCGGTCCCTGGCAACCACCATTGTACTTTCTGCCTCTGTGAAATCGACTTCTCTAGCTACCTTTTATAAACGGAGTCACACAGTATTGTTGTGTCTGACATATAGTCAGTTTTTAAAGAGGGATGGAACTAAGTGAATTCTATGGGGAGAACAGCCCATAGAAGTCAAGGCAAGAAAAGGGCGTGCTAAAGGACGTATTAAATCAGTCAAGTGAGTCCGGCTGGAGAGGAAGGGGCTGTTTCCACGCTGGTGCGCGGGGCAGGGGCACAGGAAGCCCAGCGGGCGCAACAAGAGCGACCCTGAGCGCTGGACAGCAGAGAGCCCAGGCCCGGGCAGCTGGGAAGGCGGTGGGGGAACAGAGGCGCGTGCCGAGAGGTCTGCGGGCGCTCGGAGAGAGGGTCCGTGCGGGGGTCCAGAACTTGGGGACCCAGCGAGCACCCAGAGGCAGAGCAGGGGCAGCAAACGCGTGGCGGGCAGACCAGACGCAGCGCAGCGCGCGAGCCGGGAGCGGAGCGGGCCCCGAACGGCTGGCACGGCGCTTCTGTCCCGACCGGCGAACGTGGCCGGCGCCGGGTGGCTGGGGGCGGGGTTCCGGGGAGGGCCGGGCGCACACCGCAGCTTCCGCCGGGCCGAGCGCGAGCGAGCGTCGCGGATGGGACCGCAGAGCCGGCGTCCGGGTTGACTTCCGACTGTGCCGTTCGCCTCGCTGCCCACCAGTAAGACGGGTCTCCACCCCTGTTGGCCCCGGCCTTTTCCCCCCCCGAGCGCCCAAGCCCTCCCCCAGCTCCGACCCTTCCCCGCAGAGAGGGCCCCGCTGGACCCCGGTGAGCGGAGCTGCAGGCCTCAGCCCTCGTTTCCTCTCTCGGCCCCTCCCCCAAACCCTCACGTGCCTTTTCGCTGTCGGGCCGGGCTCCGGGAAGGGACGGGGCTGCAGTGACTCCTCGGACCTTTTGCAGCTCCCGACCCTCCCAGCGGCGGAGTGATGCCCCTACGTCCCTGGCCCGTCCTAATGGATTCCATACTGCCGGCAGCATAGGTTTTTGCCCTGGGATAGAGACCTTGGAAGCTAGGTGTTTGGGAACGTTTGCAGGAAGGATGTCATGCACTTCCGAAGTTATAAACAGCATTATGAGAGACGGGTATGGTGCAGATTCGGTTTTCTGAAAGCGTCCAGTTTTTACCAGATTCTCTAAGGTAGTGCTGGTTTTCTAGAAATATGTGAGCTACATATGTGATTCTGAAAGTAAAAAGAAACCAGTGAAATTTAGTAATATGTACTTTTTAACTCAGTATAGCTACAATATGATCATTTCAGCATGTAATCACTAGACATACAGTCGCGTCCCCCCTTCCGCTCCCCTGCTTAACCCCGGTTTCACTTTTTGCGTTCTCAGTTACCACGGGTCAACCACAGTTAGAAAATATTAAAATGGAAAATTCGGGAAATAATAAATTTGCACCTTATTCCGAGGAGCATGATGAAACCTCGGAGGTGTCCCACTCAGTCCTGCTCTGCCCTACCTGGGGTGTGAGTCGTCCCTTTTTGCCAGCTGTCCATGCTGTAGATGCCAACCCCTGCCCCCCCGCGCCCCACCCCATAGTCACTTAAGAGCCGGCTAGGTTATCAGATCAGCTGTGAGAGTATTGCAGTGCTTGATTTCAAGTAACCCTTATTTTGCTTGATAATGGCGCCAGAGCTGTTCACATGAACTTTTACTACAGTATCTTGTTATAATTGTTTTATTTTCATTGTTAATGTCTTACTGTGCCTCGTTTATAAATCAGACTTTATCATAGGTATATATGTAGAGCAAAAATATGTATATACAGGGTTGAGCACTGCATGCACTGGGGGAGGGGTCTTGGAACACCCCCCCTCACCACCACCACCCTCATCTCCCACCCCCAGGCCTGCACCCGCCATGAATAAGAACTGTAAGAAATCTGAAGACATCTTACATTCTTTTTTCCTATTAAGTCTTTGAAATTTGATGTATATTTTACACTTCTGCTACATCTCAGCTCAGAGCAACCACATTTCAGAAGTGCTCAGTAGCCATATGTGGCTAGTGGCTCCCATACTGGGCAGCACGAGTCTAAGGATTTTAATCCAAACTCCTTGCCCTGGTATTCAGCGTTTTTACAATCTGACCTGTATCTTTCCTTTTCCTGCTACTTGGCCAGGGATAGTTATCCCCTCGCCATTCGAGACCACTTGCCATCACCCTATAAACCTTTGTTCAAGCTCTTCCTTCTACCTGGAACGCTCCCCCTGGGCCTATTAGGGAGGTTCGGCTTCTGCTAAGAAGCTCTTCCTGAGTCAACTAACCTGAGAAGGGGTTTATTACACCTTCCTCGGTATTTCCCTACTGCTGTGTACAGGGCTGAAGGAGAGCAGTTGTCACGTGCTGTTTAATTGTTCTCCAGGCTGCCTCTTTGGCTAGTGTGGCTTCCTCTCATCTTTGTAATCGAGGTGGGCACCTAACAGTCGGTCAGTAGATGTTTGCAGACAGAACGGGTAAACAACCAAGCAGCTCTACTCAGTCTCTCCATTCATTCTTTTTTTTTAATCCTCACCTGAGGACATTTTTTCACCACCTCAGAGAGGGAGGAAGGGGAAGAGAGAGAAGGAAAGAAACTTGGATGTGGTAGAAACATCGGTTGGTTGCCGTCTCGTAAGTGCCCCAAGCAGGGATCAAACTTGTGACCTTTGGGTTATAGGATGACGCTCCAACCGACTGTGCCACACCAGCCAGGCCAAGTCTCTTCCTTCTTGGATGGATCCGTTACTTCCTTGTTCGGAGATTTGTGCCTGAATTTCCACCTTGTGCGCGTGTACATGCACACGCAGATGTGGATTCAAGGCAGGTTCAGGTCTGAGAAACTGAGAAGAACGGGAGAGGATAAGCAGGGGAGAAGGGAGGGCTGGGAGAGCCGGCAGAGGGAGCAGAGAAGTAAGCACACCTGCTTGGTGAAGATGTTGGTGCAATACATTGGGAATAACCACTTACAGAGCAGTGCTGCTCTCAGTCTGTAGAATGGGAAATAGATATTCAGAGAAGGCAAGCAACTTACACAGGGTCACACAGCAGTTTAAGCCCAAACGAAGCCTCCTAAGCCCTCCCTGCCATACTTAACATGGGCACAGTGACAGGCCTGATTAATGTCTTCCTCACCATCTTCTACCAAGAGACTGTGATTAGGCCTATTTATAGGGGCCTGGTGCCTTAATATTCTGCCTGGTGTGCCTCTTGCCAATCAAATCAGTGCCTTCTGCAGTGTGATTGCTGCTGTAGTGGCACCAGGGAGTGGAGTTAATTAAACTCCGTATAAATAGGCTCTGCCCTGTCTTACGATTTGAAGGAGTGTTTTTCCTCCCTGTTTTCTCACCCCCACATGCCCCTTCTTCTGCCTGGCCCCCTTTAGCTCTAGCCTGGGTGAGCAGCGCCTGGACACCCATACCTAGAGTCACTGGCCACTGCCCATCCTATCTCAGGAACAGGTCCTGAGTTCCTCAGAGGCCAAAGTGAATAGAACCCAGGAGCCCACATTCTCTGGTTTTCCAGACCTGGGTACCATTGAGCAGTTAAATTAGGCAGTTTTTTCACTCTGCAGCAAGGAATTCTTTCTTGTTCATCCAGGCCTAGGAGGTGGGAATGAGAGAACGTATAGTGAGGGCATCTAGCAGGGTCCCAAGCACCTAATGGGGACAGTCAGTATCGCACCTTCTTTGAACCCTTCTCATCCACCTCCGTTGTCCTCACCAATGTCACTCCTTCATTCACTCACTAAGCAGCAGAAGACCAGCTCCTGTGGGCTCCTGGCCTCCCTTCAAATGCTGTGTCCCCAACTCCCCACCCGCACAGGCTGAGCCTGTGGCAGACAGCTGAGTGAGGGGCTGGGCTGTCTTCTCTCATTACCTTGCGCTGTGGTAGGTGTGGGTGGGTGAGTGTGGTGTGGCTCTGATGCCCTGGTTCCTACCCGTAGGCACCATGACTCCCGCGAGGACCCAGCACTCGTTGGCAGGTCAGACCTACACCATGCCCCTCATCCAGCCGGACCTGCGGCGAGAGGAGGCCATCCAGCAGATAGCAGATGCCCTGCAGTACCTACAGAAGGTCTCCGGAGACATCTTTAGCAGGTGGGTGCTGCCGCCCATCCCCACCTGATCAGGGGTTTCTCCCTGCCCTGGGACTCATCTTTCCATTCCCAGGAAGGCACCCTCTAGGACCAGGCCTTCTGGTAATTTTTTGGTCATGGGGGAGCAGGGGGCAGCTGGCTTTCCTGTGCCCACGGGGCCCAGCTTAGAAGTTTTTTCTCACAGGGGCTGCCTACTGTTCCCTGTGGCCCCCATCAGCCCTGGTGGTGGTACTGCTCTTCTAACTCACCCTCCCACTGGGGACCCTGTTCCTTCACTTACTCTCGCAGTCAGCAAATACGTGTTCAGTACTTCTTGTGTGCAAGGCACTGCTGTTCTCCTTAGTTACAGCGGTGAATAAGGCAGCGTCCCTGTCCGACTAGAGGATGTGCTGTGGCAGGAGAGATAGACTATAATTAATCAATTGCACGTTAGTTTTTCATTGCAATTGTGGTAAGACCTATTTTTAAATGATTTTGTAATAACTAATATTTAAATAGCATTAACCACGGACCCGCCATTGAGCTGAAGGGCATTAATTTATTTAGCTCCCACAACAATTTTGTAAGGAGCTGCTGTTGTTATCTCCATTTTATAGATGAGGAAACTGAGGCACAGATGGCTAAGAGACTGCCCAAGCGGCCGCGCTGGGGGTCACAGCCAGGTATTGTGGCTGCAGACTCCAGAGCTTCACTGTCTTTCTGTGAAGAGACGGGAGGCCCGACTCGGTCTGGGGGGACCAGAGGAGACATAAGTAGGGGAAAGATTTGTGGTAAAGTCTGGAGGAGTGGGAATTATTATGACTGGGTAGGTTGGGAAGAAGAATGTTCCAGAAAGAAAGAAGTACATGAGTTGAAGCCCTGAGGTGGGCCAGGCCTGAGTGGAAGCCAGTATGGCTGGGGCAGGGAGAGGAGAGCTGGTATGGGGGTCGGCCTTTGAGGTCACCGCGGATTTTGAGTTGGTGAGTGGCCGCTTTTGGTCACCGCCAGCGCTTACCTAGCACAATCCTTGGGCTAGAATGATTTTTCATTCAATGTTTATTTAACCTGAGAGAGCTGTGTTTGCTATTTCCTTGCAGAGATCCCAGGCTTTATCCTGTCTTTCTGTGGCCATAAGCAACCGGGATGGGCTTAGATCTTTTCTTCCTGGGCGCCCACACCGTGCCTCACATAGGAACCCTTTGTATGGGGTGGGAACCCCATATAAAGTGTTTGACTACCTGACTCAGGTTCATCTCATGGTTCAAGTCATTCCCCACCCACCCTGTTTGCACCCCAGTCCAGGGATCCCCTTCTGTGTCACTAAGCAACCTCTTCCTTTTCCATCAGCTGGGGGTCCACCTTTTCCTGAAGCCTTCCTCAGTGGGAGCAGAAAATGGGGTCACTGTCTTCAGTTGGACTTGGTATAAATACCAGATCCTCTGGACTCTTCTGCCTCTTACCTTCCCACTGACATACCTGCCTGCCCCAAGCCTGCCCAGAACATAAATGTAACCAGGGCTGGTTCCCAGGTGTTCAGGGGCTGACTCTGGAGCAGACTGCCTGGGCCCCACCTGGCCTCCTCCTGTGCTTGCTCTGTAACTTTGGGAAGGTTCCTTAACCTCTCTAAGCCTCAGTGTTCTCATCTATGATATGGTGGCAATAATGATACCTTCCTCATAGAATTGTTGTAAAGATTAAATGAATTAATACTTGCAAAGGAACTACAGTGCCAGGCATGTAATTACTAAGCATGCAGTAAATGTTCACTCTTAAAATCATCTCTGCTCGTTTACTGCCTATGGTGGTCCTCCTTTAATCTGCTGTCAGTTGTTGTGGAAAGGCTTAAGTGCCCCCCTTTGTGCTTATTTTTGTGTTAAATATGCCCAAGGCACACATAAGCAAGAGAACGCAGGCCTTTAAGAGCTGCCAGTCCCAGAGTATGGCCACCCCATGCCCAGTGATTGAAATGGACACGAAAAGCAATCACCAGAAATATTTGTGGTGCCTCACCAGGATTGTGACTGCGTGCTTGCCTTTCTCCAAGGAGAGCTTTGGAGTTTTAGCATGCCTCAGTCTCCCTTCCTGGCATTTGGCGCCTGTAGACAGTTTCTTGGGATGAGGAGAGGGCGGGAAAGCCATCTCCGGGGCAGGGAGGGTGAGTTGTTGAGCGTGGGAATGGGCCCTTCAAGCATCTGAAGAAGAGGAAGATGCCGCTCAGGAGCCCTCAGAACCAGGCTCCAGGTCACCCCATTGGTCTCCCCCCATATATCCAATTGCTGGTCCCTGAGAGACACTGAAGGTGTGTATGGCATGGTTCCTGTCCTCGAGGACCTTGTAGCCTGGAACGGGAGAGCAGTAAGTCTTGATGGTTTCTTAATTGCATAGCATGACCTGTGCGGACCTCTCAGGATCTAGAGAAGAGAGACACAAGTACAAATCAATGGCGTGTTTAGCCATCGGAACTCCCCAAACCAATTTAAACAAAAACTAACCAATCAGTAGAGCGGGCTTTAGAGCTGAAGGGTGTAAATGATGTCATCGGGACCTGATTTTGCTTTCATTCCGTCCTGGCTCTCTGTGTCTGGGTTGGCTCCTTTCCAAGACAGGCCTTGCTTCTGGGTGGCAAGGTCACACTTGCAGGGTCTGAGCTCCTAGGTTCAAGTTACATCCCAGCGTTTCCTTGCAAGTCCCACTCGCCCACTGGCTCATCTGGGTTCTCATGTCTATGCCAGAGCCAGTTGCTGGGGCAGGAGAGGTGTGACACACGGGCTCAGACCTTGGTCCTGTGCGTTACCATAAGCCCCGGGCTGAGCCCCAGCTGAAGCCCAGTGTCTAAGTGTGGGGGAGTGACAAAAACAGGGACTGTTGCTTGAATAAGGAAGAAGTAGATGGGACCAGGGAGAACCACATGCCTCCTGCCCGTGGCCAGGGAAGGCCTCCTGAAGGACAGGGCGTGAACTAGACCATGGGAGGAACAGGCTGTGGTTAGGCAGGACTGGGAAGGTGGGCCTGCAGGCTGTTGGGTGGGGTCTGGAGATGTGTGCCAAAGGCTTTGAGGCTGGACTGGGGAGCGTGGGGTGTGTCAGAGTGTGGTGTTTCCTGGCCCCCAGAGCGCAGACACTGCCGCCTGTCCCGTACACTCACTTCCCACCACAGAAGACAATGGGGTGTGAAAAGTCAGCTTGCCACGTGTCTGTGGGTCTCACTTTGCCCTCCGATCCTGCGCCCGAGGGAGCTTGCTTCTGGCTCCTCTGTGTTCTGCAGTGCTGTGGGAGAGCCCCGTGGCAGAGGGGTGGGAGACAGGGGGGTGGGTGAGTGAAGAGCTGGGGTAAGTCAGGGCCTGCGGGGACTTCTTTGAACAAGGCAGAGCTTGATCCAGGAGTTTCAGGGAGGCTGGATGGGTGCTTGAGCAGAGAGGTGACGGAACAGAAGAGTTACAGGAAGGTTCAGGGGGTCTTTTCATGCCTCATGGGCTTTTGTGGTGGGGATGGGACCCCAGCTTGGAAACCTCTCCCCTTAAATGTGTTCCTCCTGCTTGTAAACCTTGCAAAGAAGAAACACTTCTTTTAAAAATTTATTTTTAGAGAGAGAGGAAGGGAAGGAGAAAGAGGGAAACATCAATGTGTGGTTGCCTCTCACGTGCCCCCTACTGGGGACCTGGCCCACAACCCAGACATGTGCCCTGAGCGGGAATCAGACCAGCAGCCCTTTGGTTTGCAGGCCGGCACTCAGTCCACTGAGCCACACCAGCCAGGGCTGGATACTTTTCATCTCTCCTTCCATTTCAGGCCCAGCCAGGCCTGGGCCCCTTGGCCCCACTGGAGCGTGTGCCCCCTTCTGCAGGTAGGTGAGCTCATGGAAAATTAGCATTCCAAGCTGGTGTTCCTTCCTCCTGCTCTGCCGCAGTGGGGGCTGTGCAGACTGGAGAGAATGACAAGTACCTCTCAGGCTTCTCCTGAGCCTCTCCTTCTCCTGGCCTCTCTTCCTGCCTGGCAGATCTCTCTGGTCCTCATCTGCCCCCATCTTCACCTGGGAGAAGCCAGGCCCAAAATATCTGCCCAGAGACGTCACCTGCTTCACAGGACTCAGATGACGAGGCAGAGGCCGTCGCAGTGGCGTAGGGAGAGGAGCTGGGCAGGTTCTGCAAGTGGAGGTTGCGATGCTGTCACTCGCCATTCCCGTCGCCCCATCCTTCCCTTTCTCCTTCCTTTCTGCTGATTGGCACCTGGTGACTCCCAAGGTTAGGAAGCACTCAATCAGCTGCCTGCATAATTAGCAGATCATTCTTAATTATCCCTGTGAGTGGAGAAGATAAAGATGAAGGCAAGAGCCCAGATTCAGGGCCTGCTGTGCCCGGGGACAGGACAGGTGGGGACAGGACAGTCCAGAGAAGGAGAAGCAGCAATTACGGGGCAGGGGTGGGTGCTTCCTCCCCTCCCTTAGCCTCTGCAGACGCTGATCTGATTGCGAGGAGCTGCGGCAGCACTGCAGTGGGCCTGGCTGGCTTTACAGGGCGGGGATGGGGGGTCCGCTTTGGAGGTGCCGTGACAGGGAGCCCAAGCGCTGTCCTGGCCAACCTATTCCCCTCCTGCTGTCACACCAGGAGGAGAGTGGTCCCTAGGTGCCTCCTGGAATGCCTCCCACCCCAGCCAGGGAGCTGCTTACTGTTGCTCTCCCCTCCACCCTCCAGAGCTTTCTCTTGCAAAGTGCCGGTTCCAGCCTGGAATTTCCTTCTCTGTGTCAGCCTCTTCTGGCTTTCCGCTGAATGCCTGGAGTCCCTCATCCCTCCCTCCACCTTATGGGTAGTAATAGCAGATGTTAACCGAGAACTCAGGATATGTCAGCTAGTACAGGAACACTAGACATATATTCACTCACGTTTAGCCTTTACGGTAATCCCATGACACAGACATTCCTATTCCCACTTTTCAGCTGAAGAAGCTGAGGCCTAGGCCAATTAAGTCACTTGACCAAGGTCACTCTGCTACTAAACAGATGTTAACCCAGGTCTATGGGATGTTGTAGTTACTTATCTCCCCAGTAAACTGGAATCTCCTTGAGAGCAGATGTGTGTTAGCCGATTCATCTCTGTTCCAGGCTCTGAGCGAACCAAGTGAGCCGGTTCTGTCCCTGATGCTGACGGGACCAGCCCTTCCTCTGCTGAGGTCTGAGCAGACAGGTTATAGGGACATGGCTTCTGTGATGAGTTTGGACACTGACCGACTTTGAAGCTGCTCAGCAAGCGGCGGGGGGCTCTAGATCAGGAGTGGCAAACAATTGCCCTTTTGCCACCATGCCCCGCCCTCGTGGTGGGCATTGCTAATTAGTTGTTGCAGTCAGTTCCAGCCCCAGTGTGGCCTAACAGCCCTTCCTAACGCCGCCTGCCAAACAGTCACCGCCGGTCAGTAGAGATGCCTTACAGACTGAAAGCTTGCTCATCTGTGCCCTGTACGCTCTTCAGCATCATGGTGCATCACTGTAAGAGATTGGGCTGTCTACGAGCTTTGTCAAGAGACTAGCCAGTACTTACACTTACAGGTTTTTGGATAAGAAAAGAACCCTGGAAATCCTGTCTTCCGTTCCCCTGCCCCACGCAGGCATCTCCCTTGAGGCATTCCTGACTGGTGGTCACCCAGCTGGAGTCTGATTGCTTTGCAAAGCCCTGCAGCTCTTTGTTAGAGTTCTGAGGTCTGCTTCCTTGTAACTCCGCCCGCTGCTCCCCACGCTGCTGCCCTCCCGGTGACAGAAGAAGCCTGACTGTTTTCCACCTGACAGGACTTGTGATATTTTTGATATTTGGAGGGAATTATCATATCTCTAAGTCACCTCGTCTGTAGCCAGACATCCTTCAGTTACTGCAGGACAGGAGTTTCTCACTCATCACCCTCCTCATCACCCTCCTCTGGATGTTCATTAACTTGTCACTTTTTATTCTGCCAGTGTTTGTTACATGTCAGCCACTGTCCCCGGTGCTAGAGATCCAGCAGTGAGTAAGGGAACAGTCTAGAGTGGAATTGAGTGCTCTTCAAACGTGGGTCCAGTTCGAAGGAGACATGGCTGCGGATGAGATCGGCGCCTGGCGCCCATTAAGTTATCGGTCCAGGGCCCTGTTTTCTCTCTAGTGCCTCTAAGAGAGTGGGTGTTCCCTGTTTATTGGAAGAAGGTGGAAGAGGGACCAGGAGCTGTCTGTCCTAAGAGTGGAGTTCCTTTTTAAGCTGCTTAACATTCTTCTAGCTCATCCTGAGTTTATAGTTAAGCAAACCTCAGGTCCTTCTGCCCCTGAACTGCTGCTCAGACTCCCCCTTCTGTCTTTGTGTGCTCGACTTTCTAACCTGGGTGCTGGGTTGCACGGTCACTCCTCGTCAGTTTTGTCCTGTCGGGTGTGTTCCGTTCCTGTGGCCTCTGGGTTATCTGAGTCTTGATTCCTTCCCGCAGACCGTTTTTGACCCTCCCCCGTTTGATGTCTCCTGTTTGCTGATCAAGTGGTGAGTGAGCTAGATGGGGCCCTGCACAGACCTTCGTGCCGGGCTGAAGTCAGTCCAGTCTTCAGCAGTGCCCTTCGGTGCTGTGTTCTTCCGGCCCCGATTTTCCTAAGTGGGCTCTCCTCCAACCTGCACAGCCTGACCTGGCCCGCAGAGTTTCTGAGAAGCCGTCAGAATCCTTGCTGAGTCCACATGCACTGTGTTTGAGGCTCCCCTGACACGCCAGTCTAGTAACCCTGTGAGGGAAGGACATGCTGTGCATTTGGAACAGAGCTGGCCCCTGGGACCTGCCTCTTCCTTTTCTAAGTGTGTACAGACCCTCTATTTAATAATCCATTCTAGAAATTTGCCAGGGTTCATTGTGAAGCTTGTTGTTTACAACTTTTAAGAAATCGGCCCTTCTCTGCTTAATGGAAGAACCAGAAGAGAGCAGCCTTTGTCCGTCTCCAGGTCTGATGTCCCTCCCTCTCCATGCCGGCGTCAAGTACTTACGTAACCACTGGGGTTGCTTCAGTGCCCAGGGCCGGAGGGGCAGAGTGGGAGCTGGAGGAAGCAGCTCGTGGCCCAATGCCTGTTCCCTGTGGATGAAGAAGGCCTGTCTCCCTGCCGGAGACACAGAGCTCGTGCTGGAACGGATGGGCAGTTCAGTGTTCTCTTGTTGGAAACTGCCCTCTCGTTCTTCTTCTGCATTGCTGCCCGACTCCAACCAGTCTGTCAGGGAAGACTAGGCTGCCCTGGGGCCTGCTTGCACCCCAGGGCCCACCTCGTTCTCCGCCTCTGACGCATGAGTTGGGAGTAACAGAGAGTCTTCATCCCGACGGAGGCCCCTAGGCTGTGAAATGGGCTGATGGGTGGGTCCTTCGAGGGTCAAAACCAGCTAGAGTGGTGACGATAGTTTAGGAAGGCTGGGCCAGAGTAGACTTCGATTCAACCTTTAGAGAAATCTCAGAGTCCCCTGGCCCTGCAGGCCCCGCCACCCCCCGCAGAGGCTCCCACCTGCCCCCAGGCACTCAGCTTACAACGTTGCCTCATTTCCCCCCCCCACGTGTGTGCTCGCTCCTGCCAGGTGAATGTGGAGATGTGACCACTCTGAATGTGGAAGGTGGTGGTCATGGGCAGGAACTAGTGTTCTCGTAGGTGGGGGAGCCTTTGAGGGGGGATGGGCTGGCACACGAGAGTTAACACTGTGATGAGAAGCCCCTTGCTGTTGCTGAGTAAGTGGGGTCAGTGTAAGTGAGGCTTGCCTGCATTTTATGTTTAGGTCACGTGGATGTTGTCTTTGGTAACCACAGAGGGGCCTGTGCAGGTGCCAGGTGCTGATCCAGTCACTGGGAATACACGGGACACAGCATAGTCCTCAGTCCCCTGGAGCACATGTAGGCAGGAGACACATAATGGCAAGTGGCACTGAGTGAAAGTAACACTCGCTGGGGTGGGTCAAGCGGGGTGGGGGCTGGAAAGTGACCGGGGCACTTTCAGATTCTGCGGTCAGGAAGGCTTCAGCGAGGATGGGGCCCAGTTCAGGGAAGCAGCGAGCCTCCCGGATGTCTGGGAGGGCAGCATTCCACCTGACGCAAACACCGTGTGACAAGTGCGAGTTTGGCATGTTCAGGGAATAGCAGGGCAGCGAGTGTTGCTGCAGCCACTGATCAGGGTAGGAAGCCGGGGGACAGAGGATGGGGGGGGGAGCCTGTGAGCAGCCAGGCCACAACCATGAGAGCCTTGGCCAGGACCTGGTGTGTATTTACTTACATGAGCCACTTACCCTGTGTCGGGGCCATCCCTGTGAACAAGTCCAGGACTTGAATTTAGGTCCAGCCTTGCTGAACTGTGGTTTCCTTGTCTGTAAAAAGGTGAATGTGTCCATTTCGGTCACGATGATTCTGACTCTGGTTGCCCCAGCTTGATGCTATGAACTCTAGGGGGCAGGAACTGTGTCCCCTCGGGCACCAACCTGGGGCCAGGGGAATGACGCACCCCTACCCAGAGCTTCAAGGAACTCAATACTGTGCATTCCTAGACCCTTCGGTTTAGACAACCCTTGAGAGGTCACCCGGGCAGTTTCTAGATTTCAAGCAGGTGACGTTGTTTTTTTAAGAACCCTTGCTCAAGCCCCTGATTTTTTGCAGGTTTGCTGTTAGATGCAGGAGGTGGGCAGGAGGCTGCAGGGGCTAGAGGAGCAGCCCCCAGCCCCTGTAATCTTTTCCCTGGCAGGATCTCCCAGCGAGTAGAGCTGAGCCGGAGCCAGCTGCAGGCCATTAGGGAGAGGGTCTCCTTGGCCCAGGCCAAGATCGAGAAGATCAAGGGCAGCAAGAAGGCCATCAAGGTAGCCCATGTGTCCCTGTGGCTGGTGGGCAGTCACAGATACCCCATTGTCTGCCATATCCCTGTGACTCTGAGGTTGCCCAGGTCCCCACGTTTACTCTCCAGCCACACCTCAAGCTTTCCTCCTCAGAATTTCCCTACCCCAGCCCTTGGTCCCCTGGCACTTTTGGGGGCCCCTGAAAAAGTAATGTCAGACTCTCCGTGTGTCCACAGGTGTTCTCCAGTGCCAAGTACCCCGCTCCCGAGCACCTGCAGGAGTACAGTTCCATCTTCACGGGTGCCCAGGACTTTGGCCCGCAGAGACGCCCTCGCCACAGAATTCAGAGCAAGCACCGCCCCCTGGATGAGCGGGCCCTGCAGGTCTGATGGGCACATGCAGGTCACACACTGCAGGGGGTGACCAATGGCAGCACTGGGCGTGGGGGAGGAACTAAGGGCCACCGTAGGGCACTGTTCCCCCAAGAGGATGCTGACAGGATGGGGTAGAGGTCACTGGTCGGGCCCTGAGACCTGTATCCTTCTGTCGCGTTCCGCCCCCGCCCGCCAGGAGAAGCTGAAGTACTTCCCTGTGTGTGTGAACGCCAAGGTGGAACCGGAGGCCGAGGCCGAGGAAGGGCTTGGGGGTCTTCCCAGCAACATCAACTCCGTCAGCTCCTTGCTGCTCTTCAACACCACCGAGAACCTGTATGGCCAGAAGTGGGGCTGAAGAGGGGTGGTGGGAGGCCTGGCTGGCTTAGGGGGCCACTCGGGGCATCAGACTCAGGTGCAGCAGAAGTCTGCAGCCTGCAGAGCCGGGACCAGTTTGCTTTGCCTTGTAAGGCCTGGGAATCCACAGTACAAACTACTTGTAGCTTTTGATGAAGTGGGAAAAGATGAGGACCGTGGGCCTAGAACAGGTGACAGATTGCCTGAACTCCACCCCACCTCTGCAGGTACAAGAAGTATGTCTTCCTGGACCCCCTGGCTGGTGCTGTAACGAAGACCCATGTGATGCTGGGTGCAGAGACAGAGGAGAAGCTCTTCGACGCCCCTTTGTCCATCAGCAAAAGAGAGCAACTGGAGCAACAGGTAGAGATAGATGGTGCTTCGGTGGGAGGGACACGGCTGGGCGAGGAGATGGGGCCCTGCCAGGGTTCTCTAGGTGAGGGGCCTCCTGAGCCCTTTATACCATCCGGGCCCCACTGACTGCCCCCAGGACAAACTGCAGTGCCCTAGCTCACCTACCCCCACCCACGCCTACAGGTTCCAGAGAACTACTTCTACGTGCCTGACCTGGGCCAGGTGCCTGAGATCGACGTGCCATGCTACCTGCCTGACCTGCCAGGCATCGCTGATGACCTCATGTACAGTGCTGATCTGGGCCCTGGCATTGCCCCCTCCGCCCCAGGCGCCATTCCAGAGCTGCCTGCCTTCCCCACAGAGGTGGCCCAGCCTTTCCAGCCAGGTGAGCCAGAGCCAGGAGTGGGAGTGGGGCCACTTTCTTCCTCAGACACCTCACGTTTCTCACACTTGTTTCAGACCTGGAAGATGGGGTGCTAACAGCACCCCCGCCGCCGCCACCCCCACCGCCACCTCCCCCGGCTCCAGCAGTGCTGGTCAGCGCGCCCCCGCCCCCGCCCCCACCACAGACCGTGGCCTCTCCAGGTCACGATGCCCAGCAGGCTGAGAGCAGCTCGTCTCCTTCAGGTAAGAGCACCAGCAGGGCACATGGGTGCACATGTGGCGGGGGGGTAGGGTGCTCTCTTTGAAGGCGCCTCCAAATTTCTGGATCCCTAAAGGATTTCCTGTAGTTTGCGTAAGTGGCCATAAATTCTAGGGTTTCAGAATAGTTCTAATTTTAAATCTTGTTCTATTGGGTTCATTAATAGCGGTCTTCAAACCGTGTCCGCAGAGCTGTGGAATTCTACCCTCCAGGGTGGAGGGAGCCTGGGCAGATGGGGCTGTGGGTCCCCCACTGACACCAAAGGGAAAAGGGGCCGCTAAAATCACTGAAAATCACAGCAACAAAATACCCACGTGTTCCTTGAATTGCAGAGCTTCAGTTTTACTGTATCTCCCAGTCGTCTCCCCCATCCAGAAGTAGCACACAAATTCCCTGGGGGGTCACGCGTCACATTTAGATATTCAGCATATCAGAAACTCTCAGGGGCCCCTCTGCAGGTGGCAGCTGAGCTGGGTGGGGATCAGAGAGGGACCTGGGCTCCTGGAGACATGACTTCTGAGCTCAGGCAGATGCAGTCAGCATCCAGGCTTCACCAAAGGCCTCATTCACCAGCCCGCTCCCTCTTCATAGAGAGCCCCTCCTCACAGCCAGGCTGCTGACGGCTCCTTGGGACCCCCAGAACCTTGCGCTGGGCAGGGCTGTCCCACAGCCTATCCCTGCCTGAGCAGCCTTTCTTTCCCCACCCACCCTCCAG